>JAMPIV010020659.1:0-100000 GCA_024509875.1 Oreohelix idahoensis | reverse complement strand
TGTGATCATCATTCCGGTTACATATACGTATCCATGCTACAGAAATGTATGTCAAAGAGAGACACTTTCCTAGTTCTATCAACTAATAACCCAACAAACTTGCAAATCTAGTAAAACAATGGTATACATCTTTATAGTACATAAGAGGGAACATAGGGGATATCATGAAAACGCACGGTCGATATAGGGTGAATGTATGCATACCGGTCAATCTATATGAAGACATCCAAACATCAAAATTGTCCGCAACAATTTAAATTTTAACAAACAAAATTACTAATCATCGAAACGCGTATGTGGGGAAATGAGGGTACTCAACACAAATGCGGCGAAAATCCTTAATGTGTGTCATCTGATGCTGGGAGGATCAAATGCAATTGAAGAATTGAAAAACTATAACACTGGTCAAAAAAAAAAAATCTTGAACTATAAACGGAAAATTTGAAAATGTCCAATCATATAAGCTATTCAATCGTGTCATGTGATTATAGCGATCCAACCCCGCTGTAAAGTCACGTATAGTCGTTAAGGTGTGAATACTAATGTTCAAGACACTATGGGTTTGATCTGTTTACATGTATTTTGTACCGCGGAATAAGTACTATTAAAACCGGTACGACTTATTCACAACGTGTCATATAATCTGTTGGTGACTCAATAGTGTTTGTACTGAGAATCTAGCATAGAAAACTCGGTTGTAGTCCGGAATAGAAACGCTAGGGCATCCCAATGAACGGGCGGTTTGCTCTCTGGCGTCTGGTGGAGTAAAGAGAAGACGTGAAGGTCGCTAATGGACATCCTCACTTGATATAAATCCAGACGAGGGATTTTTGGTAAGTCAATAGAGGTACTACCGAATTTGGCTTCATCAATTCAGAAATGTCATTTTATACAAATCGTGATTTTGATTTTTATTGACGACGAAGAGTCAGATACTTCCTTTGCAAACTTGTATATAGTTGAATCACGAAGTAATAAGGTTTCCGTAGCAACGCAAAGGTTTATGTAAAGTCCAAAGAGCAGGAAGTGTGGAAACATTTCCTCGAAATTCCAGTCACAGCTTGTTAGCTAATAACGACATCATTTGGGACAAAAGCATGCATTTATCCATGCGAGGTGAAACATTTGGTAAAATTTTAACCGTAGGGGTAGGGAGTGAAGTATCGTCGTTAACCATGTCGACATCGTGTGAGAAGCGTTGGGGATTTTTACGACGTCTTTGCTTCGTAGGTTTAATAAAAATGTGCTCTTGCGGCAATCTCGGTAGTTTGGCTAGAGGGGTGGAATCTGAAGAGGAAGGCTCGTATTTCCGTTTATCAGGTGTCCTTCTTGATTCCTCCATACCGCACAAAGTAGAGTTAGATGCACTGGTCATCGAATCTGTGTCTGGGTAAAGATCATCTGGTGTTTCTTCATCATACAATGGAGCCATTTGAGATGATTGATAATCATGTCGATCGGTAGGTTCAGGATTGCGAAATTTTGTAACGTCTGGAAAACTCTCTTTCTGTTGTATAGGACGTTGTCGTAATTCTCGCAAAGGTATATTCTCTTTACTGGAAGACGCATGACCTCTCTCTTGACGTTGAATAAGGCGTTGTCTTAGCTCCTGCAGAGGGATATTGTTCTCACTAGAAGATGAATCTCTGTTATCTCTAATACGTTTGACGAACGTATCCAAATTTTGTGAAGGGATATCGGAGTCATGGGAGGAGGAATCTGATTTGGGTAATTCATCATCAGTGGAAGATGAGGGAGGTTGCGCTAGGGTAGGCAATCTCGTGGGTCTATCAGCTTGTTTTTTCGTGACAGTGAGTGGTCTGTGGTCGTCAAAACGCATCTGGGACACATGAGCTTTTGTTGTGCTAATAAATTCCATTGGGTAGTGCGGATAAGACATTTCTTGGATAGGGGCTCGAATAGTTCTCATATTTCTTAGCTTACAAACCCTACATGTCCCAACATACTCTATGATATCTTTAATCATCGTGGGCCAGTAATAACGTTTTAGGATCACATCTAGAGTCTTGTCTCTTCCAAAATGCCCGTTTTCGTCATGAAACTGTTGTAATACTTTTGGAACTAGCGATTTGGGTATACATTTTTGTAGAGTACCATTGTCTCTAGAGCCAATATGATACAAGATATTATCTTCCGAAAGGATGATGTAGTCTTTCTTCTCTTTTTGGTTTGTACGAACCTGTGTAATGATCTTAACTAATGTTTCATCTTTCAATTGTTCTTTCTTAAAGTCGATATTCTGTTCAAACGTTTCTGTTCCTTGGTTGTCTGATGGTAAATCAAATGTGGTTCCATGTTGTAGTTCAGGTTCTTGTGTTGTCACCTCTTCATCGTTTTGTCTTGAGTTTTTAGAGTCTATGGCATGAATTTCCTTTGTGTTATCGTCGATGTCCGATGTAGATTCAAGGAGTGGGGAGTTGTTACGGTATATGATATTAACGCCGTCTGCTAAAGGTTACCAGACGTGCAATTATAAAGGTTAAGACATTTAATATATTGCGATAGATGTTTCAATTAATGAACGCTTTATACACGATCGATTATGACGTGTATAGCGTTGTTTAGGACACAGTCGGTAACTAAGAAACGCTACCCTTTTCACATTGACCGTCAAGCTGTTAAGACGCGTCTGACTCTCCTTCCAATGTTGGGCATGGTATTGCCATACAGATATATTTTATGTAAGTACGGACATGGGTCAGTCCATTGCTATTACGAAGATTTGAAATGATTAAAGGTCAGTACGAAGTGAAAATTAAGGAAGGATGAATTACAGTCCATAGTATTTGATTTTGCCAGACTCATAGACTCACTGTCGGCCGTTGGAAACCCCAACCGCGCGTGCATACAGCTATGACAATCTGCATACAGTAATTTGATTATTGGACAAGGACTGATAGGATATCTACATATCTATGCCATATATTTTCAAGTTATAATATGTACCTTTGTGATCAACATGCATGAATCGTCTTGACGTGTAATCTGTATTAAATAATTGTGGACTCAATGGAACCGACTTGTCACATCAATCGTATTCCAAGGTTCAATTATTATTCAGAATCTTCCACCCCTGCATTCGCGTAATCTTACATAGAAGGCACGATACACGATCACTCAAGAATATCAAGAAGATAAAACAATGGCCAGAATTTATAACTACTTTATTGACATTACATGGAACATTGTTCAGAGCTAACCAAACCACTCCTTGCAACACTTCCACTTGCAACAGTGGTGTCCGGTGTCTGGGGATCGACAAAAAAATTTCTGAATGACTTTCGAATGAAATGTTTACGATCAAGTTACGATCACATGATGTGCTGAATTATGACCTATGACGCAGTACTCAGTCTAATGCCTAACAACGCGACGTCACTGAAATTCGTGTAGGTGAAACTATCGGAGAAAAACTGAAGTCGTTCTGTTAAGCCTAACCAAGGGAAAAATAAGTCATTTGAAGCAGACACAAGAAATGGACTACAGGAGCAGACAGTCAGGGGCTTTAGCCTAGCTGTTGACGACCGCTAGCACTGATCGAAGCAACGGTAAAGATAAATCTAGATGTTTAACTGTTGGTATTGCAAACAGTGCTAACTAAGTCCATTTCGCTTTGATTAGGCATGTCTATGTATTTTCATGTATATATGTTAAATTTGTTTTCCATCGTATGTATTTGTTGTTAATTCGTGGGCCGGTTGGAGAGGGAACTGAAATCTCTGGGAATGTCGCGAACAGCTGACCACCTAGATTTCAGTCGTTCTTAGGGAACTTAAACGATCGCACTTTTGGAAGCCCATTGAGGTTGCCATTGGACAGTCTGTCCAAATTTGCTACCGTTTGACAATTTGCGTTAGCTGTACTGTCCCGTAGATAATTGGTGTATTTTATTCGTATTCAGTTAATAATTTTATTCAGTTCTGTACCATGTTCGTCACTATTTCGTCCATTCTCCTCTGACTATCATTTATTTTATGATTATTAAATTTTCGTCCGTTATGAGTCCTGTGACGTCATCATTTTTCGCAGTCATTTTTATTTTTTGTGTACTTTGAATATTAAGTTGACCTCGGGTCAGACCATGACCTTTCATTTGGTCGGTGACATTTCCGCTTATTTTATTTAGTTCATAAATTCATTTTTAATTGTGAAAATGTCTTGTTTGCGTCTTGACATTGTTTGTACCCTTTAGTTGCATCATTGCTTGTCTGTCCTCATAATATATATTAATATTACATTAATAATATGCTATTATATGCAATAATACACTTGTAATCTAATTTAATTAATTTTTTTTGATAATTAAGATTAATATGGGACATTGCATAATTATGCAGTGATAGTCCAAGAAAGTAGCACTACAATTTATCATAGATGCCTAGGGCATAATAATATAATATATATATTGACAAAATAACTAATCTTATATCTACCTTTGAGGTAATAGACCCATTGTATATTATTTAATATACTTTTCTGGTACTAAGAGAGTGACTTAGTACATTGAACAATATCATTACTAGGAATTATACCCAACATTATTGGACATTGAAATTAATTGTGTGATATAATTACATTATATTTAACAGATATCATAACTATTTATGATATAGTATTATTTAGATACAATATTGTTACAAAATATTGTCTATTAGGTGAACTTAAACATTAAGTTCAATACTATTGTGATTACTTATATTGAATATTTCTAAGTTGAGTAAGTATAATAATTACTCTGAAGCTACTATTGACTAATTTAATCAGTAATTATCAATAATTACTACAGATAAAAGTCAAAATGCTTACTATAGACCATTTCGTTAAAATTGGCCGTGATTATGGCTATAAATCTCAAGAACTTCGTCAGTTTGCTGAATCAGAACTCGAAAAATATGAAAGAAAGGAAGAAGAGAAAAAAGGCTGCATTAAAGAAAGAGGAAGAGGAACAAAAGGCAGCATTAAAGAAAGAGGAAGAGGAACAAAAGGCAGCATTAAAGAAAGAGGAAGCAGAACTTGAGATGAAGCAAATTGCCAAGGAAAATAGGTTGAGAGAGATTGCTCAACGTGAAAGAGAAGAGCAAAGAGCAATCTCCAGGCAGGAAGAAGAGAATAAATTGAAACGAGAGGAAATTATTTTACAACAAGAAATGGAATTGGCGCGTATTAAATTGGAGACAGCAAGATTACAAGCACAAAATGCTGATGCAAACCAGAATAATAACGCACAAAATGGATCATCATCCAGCCAGCCTAAACACTTCTACAACTTTAAACTACCCATTTTCAACTTGAACGTCGACGACCTTTCATCGTTCCTGGCACGTTTTGAACAGACTTGCAAAACAAACCATTTGCCTGAAGAGTCATGGGTGCTCAAGTTAAATGAATTCTTGGTTGGAGAACCACTGACAGCTTCTCAAAATGCTGACCCATCAATAGCTAATAACTACGGTGCTATTAAGTCCTTGCTTCTACGAAGATTTCACCTGGACGAGGAACACTGTAGGTTGAAATTTAAGGGAATTTTACCTGAATCTCCAAGGGATTTTGCAGGATTCATTGCGAATATACGCAATACATTTAACAGATGGGTTGAACTGGCAGAAGTCAACAAATCATACGACAAATTAGTTGATTTACTACTACGAGATAAGGTATTATCTTCGGTTAGCCAGCCATTTTTTGCATATTTGCAGGAGCGTAAACCAGGTACTATGGATGAGTTAGAAAAAATTTCTTTAAACTACTGTTCGGCACACCCGAATGCAACCATTTCTAACTCCTCATTAAGAGAACCTCTACCTGTGGCGTCTAATATGGCCTACAATCACAATAACAAACAAAGACATCACAGTGTAGACAGAAGCAGGTTCCAAAGAAATCACAATGTTAACTTTCAGAAGGGACATAATAATGATTTCAACAATAAAAATGAGTTCAACAGAGGTAGATCACGAGATAGAAATTATTCACCTCAAACAAACTACCACAATGGTCAACATAACACTCATTATAATCGATCACATACTCCCAATGATAATAGTAACTGGAAGGGTAATAATCATGGCTCGAGACATCGAGATAATAGTTACTATAGAGGACGACGAGATAATTCTAACAATTATACTCGGAATCGATCTCATTCTCGGGGATCATCTCATTACAACCATAATACAGGGGCGGCAGTTACAAATAATACTACCCCTATAGCTCAGGTTCCACTTGACAATAATACAACACAGTCTTCTGCTGCATGTTTTGCTATTAATTATAATGTGGCAAATAGTTGCCAGCAATGCAATCTTATTTTTCAGAAGGCGAAAGAAACAGTGCTTAACTGCGGACATATTATACCACAGGTAGGTCTTGCAGTCAACGATGGAACAGGCCTACTAATTTTTAACAGGGGATTAGTTAATGGATCCGTCGTCTCAGTATTGAGGGATTCGGGATCCACAACGATTGGTGTACGACAGTCGCTGGTACATCCCAGCTGTGCAACGGGGGAATATGTTCGTTGCATGACGTTTGGTGGAACAATAGAGTTTTACCCCACAGCTATTATTCATGTCAACACTCCTTTCTTCACAGGAAACGTAAAAGTATGTATGCTAAAAAAGCCTATAGCTGATTTGATGGTCGGTCGTATACACGGCAGTAAAGATTGTACTCCAGATGAGATTATAGAATGGGAGAAACATAACCTATGCACTGGAAACGCCGTGACGACTAGAGCACAGACTCAACTCATGGAGAAAGTTGATGATAATAAAATGGATGCAGACAACCAAGAGGAATTTGTAGTCAATTCACCTATTGACAGGGAAACATTTGCAACCAAACAAAAAGAGGATAAATCTTTAAAAAATTTTTTTTTACGTTGGTTGATAAAGTTGACAATCTATCCTCAGGTAATAATAACAAACATTGTTTTGTTATTAAAAATGGCATATTGATTAGATGTTTTCATGACAAATCACAAATGAAACAACAAGTTATGGTCCCATATACTTTTAGACGGTACATTCTTCAACATGCACATGACTCACATTGTGCTGGACATATGGGATATACTCGAACACGATCTCGAGTACTGTCTTCATTCTTTTGGCCAGGGGTGTCAAGAGATATTTCGCAGTATGTACGTTCCTGTACTACATGCCAAGAAGTGAAAGCACGTGGAGCTTTTCACACGGCGCCTATTCAGGCTTGCGATATCTCAGTGAGACCTTTTGACAAGATGGCAATAGACATTATTGGTCCATTGCTACCATCGGCCAGAGGACATAGATTCGTCCTTACGTGCATTGATTTGTGCACACGATGGCCGGAAGCTATCCCATTAAAGACCACCACTACCACAGATGTAGCTGATGCACTACATCTCATCTTTTTCTAGAATAGGGTTTCCTAGAAAACTTTTATCAGACCATGGGTCACAGTTTATATCTGACACCATGAAGGAAGTCATGAAAACTTGGGACATTGATAGAAATTTAAGTAGTATTTATCATCCGATGAGTAATGGTGCGGTTGAAAGACTTAACCGTACACTTAAACAACTACTACATAAGGTTACTGCTAAGCACCCTCATGACTGGGACAGAGCACTCCCAGCTGTTCTATTTGCTTATCGGGAGGTACCGCATGAACAAACTGGCTTCTCTCCCTTTGAATTAGTTTTTGGTGCTCCCCCAAGAGGTCCTATGGGACTAATAAAAGACTTATTAATTGACGACGAGATGACTCAGGACACTCAGTCATCTTACGAGTACGTAATTAATCTTCGGAAGAACATTATTGAGTCTTGCCTGTTGGCAACAGCTTCTTCTGAGGCTGCAAAAGCTAAGGCTCGATCTCTACAAAATAAGTCTCGACGATTACGCCAATTATTCCCAGGCGACGAAGCTTATGTGTTACTTCCTCACAATAACAATAAATTATTGATATCTTGGAATGGTCCTTACAAAGTCATTGATAAAATTTCCGACGTTGATTACGTCTTAGATATCAAGGGACACAAAAAGATATTTCATATTAACATGCTCAAGCAATTTCATACACGTCCTGAACACTTACAGTCAATTTTTCATGAACTAGATGACAACACAGTATCCACTTGTCATTATACTAACTTATCTGTCATCCAGGAAGAAGAATCTTCTTTTCCTGAGGTACAGTTACCGTTACCTGTACCAGTAGTTCAACCTACTGAATCTTGGCGGGATGTAACCATCTCTTCAACGGTTACACCGCAACAGCGTCTACAGATTGCTAATCTATTACAATCTTATCCAGATGTGTTGACCGACGTTCCGGGTCGCACATCGGCTATCAGTCATGACATTACTCTCAATGACGATACACCTATTCGTGTACATCCCTATTCTGTTCCTTTACATTTCCTTGCTAAAACTACTAAGGAACTTGAACAGATGTTGTCTCTCGGAATCATTGAGACTAGTAATTCGCCATTCTCTTCTCCATTAGTGATTGTCCGGAAGAAGGACAATAACATCAGACTATGTGTTGATTATAGAAAATTAAATGCTAAGACTATAGTTGACAGCGAACCACATCCACTTATCGACGACTTACTACCACGTCTATCCAACGCAACTATATTTAGTAAGATAGACTTAACTAAAGGTTATTGGCAGATACCACTGACCGAAAAGGCTAAGTACTACACCGCATTTTCCACGCCACAAGGTCTATACCAGTGGAACGTGATGCCTTTTGGGCTTGTTAATGCGCCAGCTACCTTCATTCGCCTGATGCGACAAATTTTATCAGGTAGACCAGACGTTATTACATATATATTGACGACATATGCTTGTTTAGTTCGTCGTTTGAGGAACATGTTTCGGGACTTAGACATGTTTTTGACACTCTAAGGAATTATCATCTAACTGCTAAACCTACAAAGGTGCAAATCGCGTGTAATGAGATAACCTTTTTGGGACATATCATTGGATCGGGATATATCCGAACGTTACCTAGTACAGTCTCCAAAATTCTAAACATAGCAGTTCCTCAGACGAAGAAACAGGTCAGGAGTTTGTTAGGACTTGTTCAATATTACAGTAGATTCATACCAAACTTGTCATCCATCACGGCTGTATTGTCTTCATTGTTAAAAAAAGATATGCCGGTGAAGGTGACATGGACTGGTACATGCAATGAAACTTTCAACAAAATTATAAATTTGTTCTCACATGAACCAATTTTAAGACTTCCCGATGCTTCCAAAAGATTTTTCTTACGAACAGATGCTAGTAACTACGGCATTGGTGCATGCCTGCTCCAGAACCATGATGGCATTCTACACCCCACCTTATATATATCAAGAAAGCTGAAGCCGGCTGAAACAAAGTATTCCACAGTCGACAAGGAACTTTTGTCTGTGATCTGGGCAATAACGAAGCTGGAGAAATTCTTACTCGGTGCCCCCTTTACCATACAGACGGACCAACGTGCGGTCGCATCCTTGCGTCGATCCAACCACAAAAGCCAAAAACTTGCCAGATATTCAATCATCCTACAGCCATTCGAGTTCTCCATTGAACACATACCTGGCACTGAAAATTGTGTGGCAGATGCATTGTCACGTAATCCTATTGACGACGAATAATCAACATTGACACTCTTAAACTACATCAATCAGAACTACATTGGATTGAACGATGTATCAACTATAAAGGAACTAACCTTGCCTTCAATTTAGACTTTATAAACACTATACGCATCACAGAATTGAATTAAAAGACAATCAAGGTATATATAGACATTCAAACTTCGTCTAACGTCCATACACGAGATATGAATACTCTTTGAACAATCATGGACTAATGTCTGACGACAAACCGAACTGATGTTCCTGTGTATACTTAATTCTTGGATGCTAGGATAAATGACATTTCTTTCCGACGTGGACATTTGAACACTTTTGCCTAAAAGAATTCATCAGTATCAAGACTACGGATGGATCATCATATCCTATACTAATTAATTAGTTAACTTAACTTCTTAATTGAATTATTATCAATAAAATGAAATGTGAGAAAAAAAATGAAATGAAAGAACAAAAAAAAAAAAAGAGAACGAAATACTAAAAGAAGAAATTATGAAAAGAGAAAATAAATCTCACACAAGTATTAGATTAATAATTTTTTTTAATGTACCTATACAGTATTTAGTTAGTTAAGTTAGTTAGTTATTATTCACTAACACTTAACACACACAATTAAGTTAAAACTTATATTCGAATTTCTTTCTATTTCTTCTCACTTATTTTGTCTTTTTCTTCTCTCATAACATCGCGTTACATTAGAACCTTAATAATTTAACTATTAATTTAATTAATTAATTTAATTTTAATTAGTCAAATTAATTCCTATATGACATACTAATACGACAGACCTTACTTTAATTTAATTTTACCATTCACTATTAACATTGGACATTTATTTAGTTGATATAATAATATGTATAATATTAATATATAATGTGATTTATCTTAGATGACTATGACAAATAGTTAGTTGACACGACCGCAACACGGTTCTACTCAGAACATCGTCGGCCATATGTCACAATTGTGTTAAATTTTTTTGAAAAATTGTTAAGTCGGATAGATATTGAAAAAAAATCTATCGATTTTTTTTTCCCCGGTGTACAGGGAATTGTTACGGTATATGATATTAACGCCGTCTGCTAAAGGTTACCAGACGTGCAATTATAAAGGTTAAGACATTTAATATATTGCGATAGATGTTTCAATTAATGAACGCTTTATACACGATCGATTATGACGTGTATAGCGTTGTTTAGGACACAGTCGGTAACTAAGAAACGCTACCCTTTTCACATTGACCGTCAAGCTGTTAAGACGCGTCTGACTCTCCTTCCAATGTTGGGCATGGTATTGCCATACAGATATATTTTATGTAAGTACGGACATGGGTCAGTCCATTGCTATTACGAAGATTTGAAATGATTAAAGGTCAGTACGAAGTGAAAATTAAGGAAGGATGAATTACAGTCCATAGTATTTGATTTTGCCAGACTCATAGACTCACTGTCGGCCGTTGGAAACCCCAACCGCGCGTGCATACAGCTATGACAATCTGCATACAGTAATTTGATTATTGGACAAGGACTGATAGGATATCTACATATCTATGCCATATATTTTCAAGTTATAATATGTACCTTTGTGATCAACATGCATGAATCGTCTTGACGTGTAATCTGTATTAAATAATTGTGGACTCAATGGAACCGACTTGTCACATCAATCGTATTCCAAGGTTCAATTATTATTCAGAATCTTCCACCCCTGCATTCGCGTAATCTTACATAGAAGGCACGATACACGATCACTCAAGAATATCAAGAAGATAAAACAATGGCCAGAATTTATAACTACTTTATTGACATTACATGGAACATTGTTCAGAGCTAACCAAACCACTCCTTGCAACACTTCCACTTGCAACAGGAGTCTGGTTCATTGGTGTCAGAATATGGAATTCGGGACAAAAGATCAGCACACGTATTCAATTTTCCAGGAATATACTCAATGGTTGTATTGTAACTTTGGAGATTTATCGCCCAGGTCTGGAGTTTCTTGGGTTGCTCTGCAGTCTTAGTTAGCCAGCTTACAAGTGGTTGGTGATCTGTTCTGATGATAACCTGGGTTCCACGGATATAAAAATCGAATTTCTGGAGGGCGTAATGGATTGCATAGGCTTCCTTCTCTGTCGTAGTCCATCTCCTCTGTGTTCGGCTTAATGTGTGGGAAAGGAAGGCTATCGGTTTTTTCGTTTGGAACATTTTTTATCACTTGCGGTTCGTCTGGTGATCTGTCTTGTACAAGGCACGCGCCTACTGCTGTGTTTGATGCGTCCGTGTATATAATCATGGGCTTGTTCAAGTCTGGATGGGCTAGAAAAGGTACGGTGGTTAAGGCTGTCTTCAGGTACTCAAATGCTTTTTGGCAATCTTCAGTCCAGCGGAATTTGGCATACTTCCTGGTTAGTTTCAGTAATGGTTCAGCCACTTTAGAAAAATTGATAATGTGCTTTCGATAATACGCACAACACCCAAAGAATCCTCTTAATTGACGTACTGTGGTAGGTGGAGGGATCTTTTGGATAGCTTCAATCTTTTCACTGTCCGGTCTGATTCCGTTGGAGTTGACAATAAAGCCCAAATATTTTATTTCCTTCTGTAGGAAACGGCATTTGCTGAGTTTCAACTTTACTTTGTGCAATCTCATTCTGTCGAAAACAGTCTCGACATGTTTCAGGTGTTCTTCCATTGTCCCCTTTGTGTGGATCAAGACATCATCTATATATGCTGATGCAAATGAGTTCAGTCCTTGCAATACTTCATCCATTAAACTTACGTAAGTAGCCGGGCTATTTTTCAGTCCAAAAGGTAATACATTCCAACTATATGATCCCATGTGTGTACAGAAAGTAGATTTCTTCTTTGCATCTTCAGACAATGGTATTGTCCAGAATCCGGAGCGTGCATCTAGTGAGGTATACCAGTCTGAGTTACCCAAGGTGGCCAAAATATCATCAATTCTAGGTAGAGGGTAGGATATCGTTTTGGTGATTTTATTTAACGCTCTGTAGTCACAGCAAAAGCGAGAGCTACCGTCTTTCTTTGTTACTATCACAATGGGTGAAGACCATGATGATCTGGATCGTTCAATTATCCCAGCTGCTAACATGTCGCCAATGGCTTTCTCCACTATCCCTCGATTCTTTAGTGGGGTGTGGTACGGTTTGAGGGTTATGGGTTCTTCAGTTGTAGTTTCTATTTCCATGGTAACGGTCGTAGTCCTTTCTAACTCTATGTCAGATAACGCAAATACATCTTGATGTTTCGTTATGAATTTTTCAAGTCTGGGTTTTAGTTCATCTGTTGTCTGTAATGTTGCTAGCAATTCTTTCGTTCTATCTGAATGAAATTTTTTCGTCATTATCCTTTCTGGTGGACAAAAGCGGTATTCTCTTTTTTGTGTCTGTTCGTCGGTGTACCTACTCTTCGAGTCTCTTGGCAATTTATCATAGAACTGGCGATTCCTTGAATATGTCCGGTTTCTTGGGTATGCATAAGATGTAACTGTTCCCACAATATTCTCTCTGTTCCATGAAGTATGGTACTTATTTTTTCTTTCATACTTTCCTTGTATGATTTCTCTATCCAAATCGTCAGCGAATAGCGAGTCATGTTTTACATATTTCTTTCTGTTATTTGTGCTCCTTCGGTCCAGAGACATTTTTTCTTTCGCCTCTCTTGTATTTGGAATGTTTCTTCTTGTTGACTCTATAGGATCTAGAGTTTTGTAAGGATGGGGATGGGATGAAGATCTTAATTTGTTTATCTGGGATTTTGGATAGACGCTCTTGGCCTTGAATAGTTTGGTCAATACATCTTCCCTTTCCGTCTGGATCTTTGCTATTACTGTACCTCTGGGAATAGTGGTGGTTGTACCTGACGTATTTAGTACCATTATTGGAAAATCTCTTCGTATATTTATTTCCACGATGCCATCTTGTACTTCTATGTGTGGATCTCCTCTATTTCTTTCATTTTCAATTTGTGATATGTATACAGCCTGTCCTATGTCAAAGTATGGAGATCTTTTTATTTTAGCCCTGGTTAGAGTTACTGAATTCGGTTTCAGAGTAACCGGTGCCGCAGTTCGAACCAGGGTCGCGATATGGATATCGTCCTGAAATGGTACATATGTATTGTTCACTTTTAGTTGTTTTAAATCAAAGTATATCCTCACATTATTTTTGATGAGGAAGTCTCTTCCTATTATGAAGTTTCTTGATAATCCTCTCGTTATAATGAAGTTATGGCGTAGAATTTCTCTTCCCATTTTAAATGTCAAATAAGCCGTTCCCACTGCTTTTAGTGCTTGACCTGTTACTGATTTCATTTGTACTGTTCTTCTGGAAAAATTTGCCATGTGTTGAATTTGATAATACAGCTTCTCCCGGATAAGACTTACAGTTGCTCCTGTGTCTATTAACGCTCTAAATTGTTGTTTTCCTATTTCTATTATACATGAACTGGGGTCTGGACAAATGTTGAGATTTGCCTGTTCGTTTCTGTCTTTCATTTTTTCATTTAGAGATCTCTTTTTTCGGCCGTCACATCTGATCTCTGCTAATTGTGGAGCCGTCCCGTTTCCCGACCTTCTTGTTGCTTGGGAAAAGTTGTTTTTTTTTTTGTTGGGGTCTTCTTGGGTAGTTTTCTGGATAGTGGACTTGGCGTTGATATTTACCGTTGTAATTGTTTTGGGGTAGGTAGTGGTTTCTCGAACTCATAGATTGGTACTGGGGTTTTCTACATGTCATTGAACCATGACCCACGGATCCATAGTTGTAGCAGGTTGGTGGTTGCATCAAGGGTTCTATATGGTGTATCTTATGCTCTCTTTCATTTGGTTGTGGTAAGGAGTGTCTTAGTTCTCTGTGTGTGTTATTTGATCTTCTGTGATATTCTTGATTTCGATTCCAACGAGGTCTAGCATGGTCTACTTCCATAGGTTGATGAGGCGATGGTTAATATTGTTGATGCTGAAATAGCGGTTCATTTTGCGTACGTTGGTAGAATGGTTCAGGTTGAGGATGCTGGCATTCATGGTTTAGCAATGGCAATCTTCCAATCCTCTGCTGAAATCTTTTTTTGACATTTTCCTCATTAACTGCTATCTGGATGGCCAGTGTAATTGACTGAGGATCTTTTCTTAACATGTGCATCTTCAGAGAATCTGAATAGAGGCCATCGACAAAAATTCCCAGTAAGTGTTTCTCGAGCTCGGTTGTTGGTATGCTACCTCCCACGAAAGCATCTTCAGCTAAGTTTAAGAGTCGGTCGCCATACATCTGCACCGATTCCATTTTCTCTTGCCTTATCATTCTCAAAAGTGTCCAAGCGTGCTCGGCGTCCGTTATGTTAGAATATCGTGACACTAGCACTCTTTTCAATTCCTCAAAGGTTTCACTTGGGTAGGCCTTCGCTCTTCTTCTCACAAAATCAGTTATCAATCCTTCCGATGATAAAAACACTATTTTCTTTTTTTCCAAATCTGTTGTGGCGTCAATAAGGTAAGCAAACTTATCCATATCCACTATCCATTGTCGGAATTTCATGGGGTCACCACTAAATGGAGTTATGAAGTTTTTAATGGTTCTAAATTTAGCATGTTGATCTACATGTTGTAACGTGTCAGTCATGTTTTGTAACACCATCAAATTTATATCTCCTTGCTCTGGCGGAAGCGGTACTTGTTGTGGAGCCATTTGTGCTTGTTGCATTTGCATAGCCTGTTGATTTTGTTGTCTCAGTATTTCATCTGCATAATTCTCCATGTTCTGATTTAGGTGAGAAAAAATGATTCTTGTTGTTGTTTCTTTTCTTGCCTTTTCTTCCAATTCAAAATCCTGGTCCTAAGGCACCATAATAACTTACACTATGTGCCCGTATTCACATAGGTAGTATTTTAGGGGTAAAACTGGTTTGGGGTTCTATTTCATTTAATTTAACGTTCTTCTATATAAATGAATAATCCGTCGGAAAATTATTAAAGCAGGTCAGAATAGCTCGATAGGTATATATGTTATAGCGAGAATGCGTGTTACATTGTGACCAGTTAATTAAGGAGCTATTCTCCGTTGAAGGAATTAAAGGACAGCAAAGGAAGCATTCCGACGGTATTCTATCTTTTTAGTTACATAACCTATAATTGACAAGTTCGAGTTCACAGCATAAATATATTTAAGTTGGCGGTATCAATATATTTATAGGTTGCTGTGTCAAGTTTGAGTTAACTGGATGATCCTCCAGAGGTATTGTTTAACTTGATCAAAGGGTACGGGATCCAGGTTCGTATTCAGATTTTGATAGTTGGAAGTAATCACAATGTAATATAAAAGGCAGTACGGTCCATTTTTTTCCTTATAGAGTTTCTAAACAATGTACAAGTCAAACTCAACAACTTCCAACAGCATGTTAAGCAAAGTCCGACGTTGTATATGAAAAGTTTATTATAGCTTCTTTCAGATGTATGGCGGTAAATTACAAGATGATCCTATTCTCAATTCAGTAACATTCGTTTCCTCATACGAAATCATCTAATAAAATCCATTAGGGCATTTGATGAGCTTATGTATATCTATTTCATCCTGTCTACTATGCGTAAGTCTAAGTCGAGACCTTTTACCAACCTGAAGTATATGTTGTCATAGGGCTAGGGGTCAGGTTAGCCATTATTCTCTTGCCAATATAAAGTGGCGGTCAGCAAATCTGCTAGGAACCTAAGGCTCTTGGACTATCCAGAATGACCTGGCTTTGGCTCCTGGCTTTTACTCTTCTTTGACTCTTCTTTTGACTCTTGTTTGGCTCTCTTTTGCTAAGGGTTTTGGGGCGTCATTATATACAAACTGGTTCCAAAAACTGTTTGGGGGAAGGTTGCTTTGATTTTTCAATACGGACATTCCACTAGTTTTGTCGATGTCATATTTACGTCACAAGTTTCTACACAAGTTTCTATGATAGCGAATGGTATAAGCTTTTATTCGAGGGTATTATTAATTCTGTTTAGAGGTTTTCAGGTCTCGTATCATTTCCTGTAACTGTCTAGAAGTCTTTATTTTAAAATGTCGATAAGAGGCTATGTGAAAATTACGTCATCAATAACTTGCGTACTGAAATTATTTAAAGGATAATTACTAAACTACTAATGTGATCATCATTCCGGTTACATCAACCGTTCGGAACATTAGTATGGAATATCAAACATGTCATATTTTTCAGGGATGTGTTATGATGACTTGATGTTACAAGTGATATTATTTTTGCTGAGAAGTTATAGACACTGGAAATTGTGTCAGTGCTGCAGTTGTCAATGTTTTAGGCACTATGTTAAAGTTGAAAGTGCCTGTGTGTTCGTATAAATGTAATGGACACTGTATTAGCTCTGCTGATATCTGTGTACTCGGTGTGGATTTGAATCATTGTCTACCAAAACTAGCTTACTCTAGTTTGATATCATGTGTTATTATTACTGTTATTATTATTGTTGTTTTTTTATTATTTTCACATATACTGCAGCTATCATCATATCTCCGTTTTATTTCATCATAATGAAGACTTGTGTAAAAATATTGAATTGTGGTCACACGAAATGCCATAGATTTTCACACACGACAGTAGCGCGCAAGTAAAAACAGTTCATGTATAGTAATGTATACTGTCTATTAGAGACTTCTTTCTCCCCGATACGGGCAATAGTGCCGTTGTGCCGTTGTGTCGACACACTGTTTCGACACAGTTTAAATCACTGAGCCGACTGTCTCGAAACAGCGGAGTGTGTCGATTTGCCCACCTCTACCGTGGAAGCCATTTTCATTGATACGGCCATTTCTTCTGCACGTTTAAAAATAAATAAATAAAAATTACACAAAAACCGTCCACAAAAAAAAACCCGAAAACCTGGGTGCTTGCAAATAGCTACAGCAATCAATGATGTAGGAGTACACCAGTGGCTTTGGGGCAGGTTTCCTGTAAGAGAACAAGCTGGGGTAATGGCACTATGCTCCACAAGCAGCAACAAATGGAAGTGATTACGATGTATGTCTTCTTCTTCTTCGTCCTGAAAAGGACCTGGGTTGCGTTGTGTCCGCTTACAGCGAAGCAGCGATATTTGCGCCTTTCGGCCGACACATCCGACTTCAGCACGGCATTTTTTGGGACCGGGTTAGCCTTCCCTCTTCGATCCCTACTCACTCAGCCAGACTGCAGTGATGCAGCCTGTTTCCAGGACCACCACTTGGAGGTGGAGTAGGGTCTTGGTCAGCTCTGGTTCGCTGACCCTGACGCAAGCAGTCTAGCTATGGGTCGCTAACTGCATTCCTAACTGTTGACGCGTCTTAGGTCCCGTATGCCTGAGTGAACCAGAGAACACCATAATAACAGTGAATGATCATCATCGTTAGTAACCTTGTCATTATCACTTCCCGTCAAGCCTGGGGGCGCATACGGTTGAAACAAAAGCTCCCGTCCCCATTTAACTTTCTGCATGTCTTTTCAAGTATCTCCCGATATAATTTTCTCAAAGTGCTGTCTTCATGTCTACTGGGAATGCTTCGCATTTACAAGCAGACACAACTAATGAATAAATTCAGCAAGCAAATGGTTGGGTAAATGAAACCATTATAAAGTTTGATATATCACATCTCAAATTATTGATCTTTCTTGTTCGCCCTGGCTAAATCGAATTCATCAGAGAATGGAACTGGTCACCCAGGAAAATAAAGCTGGACCTAGCATAGTTAAGTCTCTAACTCTTCCCTTCCCTACGTCAGTATCTGCTTGTTGTCTTTTTTTTAAGGTTACTGCTATCTTACATATCTTGATAAAACAAAAGTTAGCTGTAAAATACTAAGTACCTGCATACCGTAAAATTACTGTAAAAAGTACTGTAAAACGATATAAGGTTACAGTCTGCAGCAAACCAGTGTCATATTACAGGTTTAAAATGAAACCATCATTGCAAATAACACACTGTCGTGATTCGAAGAAATTTCTGTCACTTTTAACCGAGTGGTCTGCCCTGTCTTGTTCATAATTTTTGACTACATCCACTTTTCTGTCTTATAGCTCCTAATAGCACTATTTCTGGCATTGGTCATGTCAATCTTACGTTGGACAGGCTAATTCTACCCCTTTACACGTGGACATCGGTATCTAGCTGTAGGTCCTTTTATTCTATCTTTCTTGTAGAGAACGGCTATTTTCCTGTTTCTTTGAGTTAAAGAGAATCCATAATGGACATGGGGAAAACTTCTATCCTTTTATTTGTGCCGCCCTCGTCTCGTCCCGCGAACACCGGTCGCTCATAGAACCGCCAGCGCAGCAGCAGATTACGTACTTTTCCTGTATATTGAGTCGCCTGGGGAGTCTCTTCCCTAGGTCTTACGTCTGAATTTGTTTCATCTAGTGCACATGCAAAAGCCACCTGCAGACTCAATCTTGCTATTTAAGCAAGAGGTCTCTATCACTCAGTACCACTGTCTCAAGAGGAATTCTGCCACTGAACAAAGTGATACTTCTGCGCAGGGCTAATAACAGTTGTTAGTACAGGAATTCATTCTTTATTCGAGCCTTGGTCAGCATTTGTTTTGTGCTTCCTGATGTGATTTGCTGCTGTCAGGGGATTACAATTTCCACATAATAAATATTACCAGGCAGTCTACGTCATACTGCCAGGTTTCAGTTATAAGGCCGCTGTGTGGATTACTTAACCACAGCCGATTGTTGAAAGTGTCTATCGCTCCAGCACATACGGGCTGTCGCCTTTGCCATCCAGTCATTTTCGGCAACACTGTCCGACCCATTAACAGCCAGTTAACTCGGAGTATACGGGCCGGCCGACAGAAAGGATTCGTCGATAGCCAGTACTTGTGAAGCACACATTACTCGTGCTGTTTGGAGTATACCACTATACATTGATTTCTGTTACCTACACGTAAGCAGTAGCTTGCGTCCTGGATTATATATCTACAGCACATATTGCCGCCAGTTGCAGTTACCCATCATCTCAACACATACGGGCTGTCGCCTTTGTCATCCAGTCAGTTTCGGCAACACTGTCTGACCCATTGATAGCCGGTTACCTCTGAGTATACTGACATAACGACCGAGAGGAGTAGTCAGTTGCCTGTACTCGTCACCTGTCTTATAGTTCAAGTCTTCATCATCCAGGATAAAAGGTGCCCCAGCGCGCCTACTGAATACTCGCCAGCAAGCGTTTGGATAGATTTGGATCATTGCGTGCAAGTATTTCTGCACTCGTTTTAATTTCCTTCACCTGCTAGTGTGGGCTCCAGCCACAGGAAATTGTGAATGCATAGGATTTATTACGACACTGTTACACAGAGAGCTTATCTCCATAACCTGGAAATTTCAACCTAGGTGGAACAGTGTAGTGGGTTTTTTCTTTTTCCTATCAGAGGAAGTAACTTACATATCAGGATTAATTACCATAAGGAGTGGCCGTTTCCTCGCTAAACTGGGGCCCTAACCACTTTAGTTAGATTTTCTTGGGAGTGAGAAAGTGTACGAGTGTTGGTGGTTTGGAGTGAGGCGTTTGACTGAGAGAATGAGTGAAGTCTTTTGTTATTTTTCAGTGGTTGTGATATTGATACATTCACTAGCCCTTCAGAGCTAGTGAAGGCATTACTTATTTTTGTTTTGGTTCAATGTTGTGGTTTCTTTAATAAATATATTTAAATGTACTAAACGGTCAGAATTCACTCATTTCTAACTATCACTTAATGTTTGCTGTTGTAGTCCTTACTGTAGTAGATTATTCTATTTAGCATTGGAGGACGGACGAGGGTATGACAACTTAAACAGAGTCTGAGTATGGCTGGGAAGTAGACCCAAGATAATTTATGATATCTCTCTTCTCTCCAGAAGTCCTACCTCTCTCCAAATTTCATTAGTGACTTTAATTTTCTCTATTTTAACATTGCTCATTCATATTCTGTCTAAACTCAGACATTCTCTATATCCATACTCGCAACACACACACACGCACGCTTTAGTGCAGGCTTCCTGCAAGGGGACCAATTGCAGTGGTGGTACCTTGCTCCGTAAGGAATTAACAAGGAAACGAAGAAAAAACTCACACAGCTGATTGTCCACGTAACGTGGCACACCTGTAACAGCTACGGTAATCAACATAAGCAGATTCTTAAGGCAGTAAATGAAACTAAAACAATAACTAACATATTAAAGTCAAGTCCCACAAGCACTGAATTATTTAAGATTTTAACACAGAAGGGAAAGAAATACGTAACAAACCCTTTAGTCACCGAAAAGCATAAAGATAACGAATTCCTAAGTCAAAAGTCTCAACAATGAAGTACGAAGTACACTAAACATAATATGCTATCAGATGGTTATTTAAATTATTATTTCCTCACTCCTACTTAAATAATATACATGAAATAGTGTTAAAATGTGACAATTAACGGCCACTTTATTACATTAAATCACCCTTGTGTTACTAGGGCCCGAAAGGGGAGCAAAGAATAATAACACTGTTCCCTTCCAAGCATGTCGTAGAAAGCGACTAAGGAAGGTTGGGCATGGGGCTGGTTACCCTATCCTGTAAAAAATGTTAAACCACAAAAAACTTCAACAAACATGGATAAGTCGATTGAGGAAAATAAAACTCAGCCATCCAAGACAGGAGAAGGTCGTCTCGCAGGGAGGCGTATGATGCAACACAGAGAAAGCCGAAAGGAGTCTGTGTTACTGACTAACCTTTCTTCTAGAAGAACCTCCAGATTTGACATCTGGAATGTTCGGACATTGAACGAACAAGGGAAAACAGCACAAGTAGCAGCAGAAATAAGGGAATTAATGATCGACGTCTTGGGACTGTATGAAACAAAGTGGAAAGGGTTAGACAGGAATAAACTCAGCACAGGTGAATTGGTGCTGTCCTCGGGACATGAAGACGAAAGTCCACAACACAGTGAAGGGGTAGCTCTTATGTTATCTAAAGAAGCACAAAAAGCACTCATTGATTGGAATCCGTGGGACCCAGAATCGTAACAGCTACTATCAAAACAGCTAAAAAGAAAATAAATGTAAACGTCATCCAGTGTTATGTACCAACCAATGACAAAGAAAAGTCTGTGAAAGAAACATTTTATACTATACTGCAAGATATTATAGATAAAATAAAAAGAAGAGACATCACAATTTTGATGGGTGACATGAATGCAAAGATATGTACAGTCAACACCGGCTTTGAAGAAATCATGGGAAAACATAAGCGAGTAATAATGAATGAAAATGGGAAACTATTCACAAACTTCTGTGCTTCAAATCAACTAGCTATAGGAGGAAGCATGTTTCTACATAAGAGAATACACAAGGCAACATGGATATCACCAGACCATAGAACAGAAAATCAGATTGATCATATATGCATAAACAAGAAGCTTAGATCATCATTGCAGGATGTACAGGTATATAGAGGAGCAGATGTGGCATCAGATCACCATCGTCTGATAGCCAAAGTAAAAATGAAACTCAAGAGATTTGCAACAATGCATAGTTATAGACAATAATTTAATGTTGGACATCTAAGAAATCAAGAAACAAGAGACAAATTTACGGTCACAATATCCAACAAATACCAAGTGCTCCAACTGCTGGAAGATGTAGTGAATACAGAAGATCACTGGCAGCAGGTCAAAACGGTATGGAAGGAGACATGTGAAGAAATACTGGGGAAAAGGGAACGATAACAAAAAGCATGGATAACAACAGAAACCATCAATAAGATAAAAGACAGGAAAAACAAGAAAGCAGATTTAAACAGCAGCAAAACCAGAAGTTCCAAAGCCAAGGCTCAAGAGGCAAACAAAGAAGTAAGAAGAAGTATCAAAAGAAACAGGAGGAAATATATTGAGGAGTTGGCAAGAGAGGCAGAAGATGCTGCAGCAAACGGAAATATGAGAGAACTGTATAACAGCACAAAGAAGCTAACAGGGAAATTTAAGCAAGCAAGTTGCCTCATAAAAGACAAAAATGTAAAACTGCTTATCAAAATACAAGAGCAAATGAAGAGGTGGACGAAATATTTTGAGGACCTTCTCAATAGACCAGCTTGACATATATAATGGCAACAATACAATTTTTCAACACGATTGCATTCCTCAGCTGTGATCAACGTACACACGGCGAGAATTATGTTATTTTAGATTCAATTTAAAAGTTCTTTGATGACAACATTTCATGTGAAAGTGTGTGGACTGTTTTCAAAGAGTGTTATCCGATTATAAGTGGTTTTAACAAAAACTTTCAAGTTTTCATGATTTGTACATCGGGTGAGGGCTCATGCACACCAATTTTTACGCACTTTTTCTTTGTCGAGCGCTACTACTCGTAATTTCGTGAAAGAATAATAATAAATAATTAAAACCAAAGTATTTGTTTTATATAACACTCACGCAGGTAATTATGTTGGGATGGGATATAACCAAAGTATAAACAAAATGGTAAAGGGTGATGACAATATACAATGTCCACCATGTTAGCCTTAGTCGTCAGACTGGCTATCCGTATTTACGTTACAGCTAGCCTTAATTAACCTAACCCCCAACCCTGTTTCGAACTTTGTCAAACAGCTAGCCTTAGCCTAATACCAACCCTGTTTCGAACTTTGTCAAACAGCTAGCCTTAGCCTAATACCAACCCTGTTTCGAGCTTTGTCAAACAGCTAGCCTTAGCCTAATACCAACACTGTTTCGAGCTTTGTCAAACAGCTAGCCTTAGCCTAATACCAACCCTGTTTCACGCTTTGTCAAACAGCTAGCATTAGCCTAATACCAACCCTGTTTCGAGCTTTGTCAAACAGCTAGCCTTAGCCTAATACCAACACTGTTTCGAACTTTGTCAACACTGTTTCGAGCTTTGTCAAACAGCTAGCCTTAGCCTAATACCAACACTGTTTCGAGCTTTGTCAAACAGCTAGCCTTAGCCTAATACCAACACTGTTTCGAACTTTGTCAAACAGCTAGCCTTAGCCTAATACCAACACTGTTTCGAACTTTGTCAAACAGCTAGCCTTAGCATAATACCAACCTTGTTTCGAACTTTGTCAAACAGCTAGCCTTAGCCTAATACCAACACTGTTTCGAACTTTGTCAAACAGCTAGCCTTAGCCTAATACCAACACTGTTTCGAACTTTGTCAAACAGCTAGCCTTAGCCTAATACCAACACTGTTTCGAACTTTGTCAAACAGCTAGCCTTAGCCTAATACCAACACTGTTTCGAACTTTGTCAAAAAGCTAGCCTTAGCCTAATACCAACACTGTTTCGAACTTTGTCAAACAGCTAGCCTTAGCCTAATACCAACACTGTTTCGAACTTTGTCAAACAGCTAGCCTTAGCCTAATACCAACCCTGTTTCGAACTTTGTCAAACAGCTAGCCTTAGCCTAATACCAACACTGTTTCGAACTTTGTCAAACAGCTAGCCTTAGCCTAATACCAACCCTGTTTCGAACTTTGTCAAACAGCTAGCCTTAGCCTAATATCAACACTGTTTCGAACTTTGTCAAACAGCTAGCCTTAGCCTAATACCAACACTGTTTCGAACTTTGTCAAAAAGCTAGCCTTAGCCTAATACCAACACTGTTTCGAACTTTGTCAAAAAGCTAGCCTTAGCCTAATACCAACACTGTTTCGAACTTTGTCAAACAGCTAGCCTTAGCCTAATACCAACACTGTTTCGAACTTTGTCAAACAGCTAGCCTTAGCCTAATACCAACCCTGTTTCGAGCTTTGTCAAACAGCTAGCCTTAGCCTAATACCAACACTGTTTCGAACTTTGTCAAACAGCTAGCCTTAGCCTAATACCAACCCTGTTTCGAACTTTGTCAAACAGCTAGCCTTAGCCTAATACCAACACTGTTTCGAGCTTTGTCAAACAGCTAGCCTTAGCCTAATACCAACACTGTTTCGAACTTTGTCAAACAGCTAGCCTTAGCCTAATACCAACCCTGTTTCGAACTTTGTCAAACAGCTAGCTTTAGCATAATACCAACCCTGTTTCGAACTTTGTCAAACAGCTAGCCTTAGCCTAATACCAACCCTGTTTCGAACTTTGTCAAACAGCTAGCCTTAGCCTAATACCAACACTGTTTCGAACTTTGTCAAACAGCTAGCCTTAGCCTAATACCAACACTGTTTCGAACTTTGTCAAACAGCTAGCCTTAGCCTAATACCAACACTGTTTCGAACTTTGTCAAAAAGCTAGCCTTAGCCTAATACCAACACTGTTTCGAACTTTGTCAAACAGCTAGCCTTAGCCTAATACCAACACTGTTTCGAACTTTGTCAAACAGCTAGCCTTAGCCTAATACCAACCCTGTTTCGAACTTTGTCAAACAGCTAGCCTTAGCCTAATACCAACCCTGTTTCGAACTTTGTTAAACAGCTAGCCTTAGCCTAATACCAACCCTGTTTCGAGCTTTGTTAAACAGCTAGCCTTAGCCTAATACCAACCCTGTTTCGAACTTTGTTAAAATTAATAACAACCAAGAAACATTAAGGACGTTAAAAAAAATTTTTTTAAAAACATTCCAACTTGAAGTGGAAAGCCCCGTTTTTGGCCAATATGACAACCTCCAGTCTACTGTCATTCTCAACGGACAGCAAAATGGTGGATTGAAATGAAGAACAGTAGAACGTGTTCTTCGGTGCACATCCTAATTAGTCCCCCATTTCGTTAGTGTTGTGATTAGGGTTAGGGTTTATGGTTAGTTTTAAAATTCTTAACTCTTATTACTGCGACTCTGAATTTTTTTTTTTTTTAAGGCTGTATCGAACTATTGTTCATTTCAATCACATGGTATTGACTCTAACATTTCAGTCAAGACGAAACGTTGTGTATTTGTGTGCGTGTAGGCCTATGTATTTAAATAGAGTAAGTCTACCTTAATTATAATCTACTTACCGAGGTCCATTTACAACAAAAGTATCCAAGCGTCGCGTGATAATCGCTATAACATCACTGATATTATTGCTCAAATATAGATCTGCGGTAACGGGAGAACGGAAGTTAGTATCTCAGTTTACTGTGGTCGGAAGGAACACTTTCGTTCTTTGAGACCAACACATGACCATTAGCACTCTATTTTTATAGCATGTCTCATTAGTGGATAAGTACTCTAGATGTAATGACCCCGCCAATCTCTGAACGCTGAACACTAAATCTGGAGAGAATATACTCGTTAACACCTATCCAACTTATCCCCGCCGCATTATGAACGTTTCCGAATGTTCTCAGTTTTGTGATTCTCTTGTATCTGCTGCGTGCCGCACGAGTAGTAAAGCAGAAATTACATACCTGACTGCTTCCTTTTTTTTCCTCGCCCGGCCCGACACCTCATGATCGTCCAGGTGAAGGCATACCGACAGCAGAGGGGGTCACGTGGGTGATAAACACCAATCGCTCGTCGCGGCCAATATTTTTATTGCTATTTAATGTTCACAGTTAATCCTTTTTTATTGGACTATCTTATTGCCAAGAGTGACCTTTTCATTAAGTCGGAGTCTTAATGTTTGAATATAAATGTTTCCTTTCCTTCCGATAATCGTTAAAAAAAACACACTAATATTGGAGAATATAACCAGACCGTAAGGTCCTTTATGTTTGGACATGTGCTCTAATATAACTAACTGGCCCTGTGTCTAGGTTGACCGAGGCGAGCCTCGCCTAAACGAGGCAACATTTTTTTTTTTAATTATTAAAAAATACGACAGTTAATTCGCTTGTTATCTTTTGCCTAGTATACCGTCTTCATCGCTGTCAAAATGATTTCCTTTTAGCTGTTTTTTTTAAGATTTGGGAATAGAAAAAAGTCTGATGGAGCCAAATCTGGAGAATATGGTGGGTGTGGAAGAATTTCAATATTCAAATCGTTGGCTGCTAGCTGCACAAGCCGTGCTTTGTGAGAGGGCGCGTTGTCTTGAAGCAAAGGAAGATTTTGAGTGCGCGTTATCCCTCGTTTCCTGGTCACAACCTTTCTTAGTTTTGTGAGAAGATCTGCATAGTACTGTCCATTAACTGTGTTGCCACGAGGCAGATAATCTTTCAAAAGGACACCTTTTCCGTCCCAAAAAATAGTCAGCATCACTTTTCCTGCAGATTTCTGCGCCCTCGGCTTGACAGGTGTTGGGGAGTCCGTGGTTTTCCATTGCATGCTGGCAATTTTGGATTCGGGGTCATAATAGTGTACCCAAGTCTCATCTACTGTCACCATGGTCTCCAAAAAATGTAGGTGTTTTTCCCTGAAACATCAGAAATTTTATCACAGCTCCGGCCTCCTTCTTTTCCATTGTTTTGTCAAATCTTTGGAGCAGCAGATCCGGTCAATAGGGTACATTGCGCCGTGCACCGTAGCGGGAAAACCCATTGTATAAACAAACGCGAACTTTACACATTCAGTGCAAATATGATGAACTTTAAATGTGCCAAGTTTCATCTTCCTCCTGTGACTCCTTTATGGTCAGGCCCAAGACTTATGTCAATCCCCTTGTATATAGCTAAATGTTTATATAGGGCGTTTCAAAATTGTGTATTCACACTTGTAAAATTTATATTTCATTAACAACATACACAATTTTAAATTTTCTTTATCACATGTTCTTCTTCTTCTCCTTGTTGCTCCCTGTGGAGCATGGAGGCAGTCCTGTAGTTGTTCATAGGAAGCCCGCACCAACTCTTGGGTTTCTTATGGAGCATAGAGACAGCACTGCAGCATGGTTACAGGAATCTTTCACCAAGAATTTGCATGCTCCTGCAGCGGTGGTTTCTATGGCAATTAGTTTTGCACTAGTGTAAAAGCCAATCATAAGACGGGAATTCATTTCAAAAGCACCAATACCTAACGGCATTTTTACTGATTCAGAAGCATTAAAAAAACTAATGTGCATCACCACAGTACACGAACTACGTAGCAGCAGCGAGAATCCCAATGTGTGTATACGAGATCACACATTCTATAAATATTTTTGTGCACACCGTCATTTGCGCATTCTTCTTTGGTAAGTGTCGTGAAGTGACGTCTGTGTCACAACACGAATTCTAAGTAACTCTGACCACACCGCGCGCCATACATTGTAAAAACTGCAAGATACCCAGTCCAATCAGAACGCTCCGTTATGCAGTGTTTACTACAGCCTTGGATAATAAAAATGGAAGTCCAATCTGTGCAACCTAATATCGGAAGACAATTTACTCCATCAGCATGAAAGAAGTACCACATGGAAGAAGTATACAAAACGATACTGGGAATGTTGCTCTACCCGTAGGTACAATAACTTTTATTTTTTTTTTTTTTTTTTTTTTTTTTGCGTACGCCCGCTAATACTCGAGGCGAAATCTCAGGTTATTTTTTTTTTTTTTTTTTTTTTTTTTTTATGTCTAACCTGACATTGATTTTACGTGAGTATCCCTTTATTTCTTGTACAGAGACAGGTGTCCCTCGCCATTCAGGCAAATACTCGCCGATTTCGGAGGTACCCATTGCAGCTGGGTCGGCTCAGGAGCCGCCAGTACCTGGTCGACGACACTCCTTCAAATGTCCTCGCCAGGTCTCGAGTTAATCCAGTCCAAATCCCGGTCGACGAAAAATCCTCAAATGCCGTCGCCCGGGTTTGATCCTGTATCACCCGGTCGCCAGAGCGGTGTTCTAACCACTACGCTAGCGCGGCTCCCCAATAACTTTTATAAATACTAATATAGGACGGGAGAAACCTCTGGTTGAATGTATTTGAAGCTTCAGGTTAGTTCGTAATTTAGCTGTTTAAATTCTGCATAGAAATAAACGCACTTATGAGACTAAAATATTATAAGATAGATATATAAAGAATAATTCAGGGTATAATTTAAGCTTTGAATGAATAAAATCGCTCCAGGAATAACGGAGATAACAAAAAAAGTAGTTTTCCTGATTTGAACAATAGGCAGATTTTACCAATATTTTCGTACCTTGAAACACATTAGTACGGGAAACCACCTCGGACGGGCGGAGTCACTCTATAAATAGTGCGTGCCTAATAGAATCAGGTCAGTCACAATATTTGAATCGACAGCGAGCGGCAAAAGAAAGCCTGTGTTAATACAAGTGTTTTGCCTTCTGTACCTGAAAGCAGATCTTAACCAACCATTAACGGCTCGTCTGTGTGTATATATATATTGTGACGTACGTCTAAGTATGACAAATGAATTTCCCTGACTCGATGGATTATAACAGAATATTGGCCTCTCATAATTTTAGAACCCCTGATCATCTATTGTAACTTTAACCCGCATGCAGCATTTGGACGAGAATTTTACACGCTGGATCATTAATATGTAGCCTGCTATCTTCTGTGAACTTTTGAGATCGCATGGCCTTTGGTGGGAGGTTAAATCACGCCCACGACCATCTCTGAGAACGATTTATAGCAATCTTTTCCTTAACGCCGGCCCAAAAGAGGACGTGGCCAGAGACTCACTCCTGTTTCTAGAGCAATTAACAGCAGTTCATTTTCTTACCTGGCTGTCGCCCCGCCTGGTGGGAGTTGCCAAAGCTTCTCAGAACAGCGGTACCATCAAAGACAGGCTGATCTTCAGAATTCAACGTGGAGCGGTATACGATCTAAAGAAATCAGGGAACTCTCAGCTAACGTAGTTTCTCGAGAAATTTTCGCACCCTCATGCGAGCAGCCTGAGACGAAGAAGATCGGTAGACCGGGGAAAACGGAGGAAACACAGCGGTTAACACAACGGCGTTGTACCTCGGATTTGCTATACTTCAAGAAGGGTGTGAAAATCCAACACGTCCCATTTAAGTTACATTCGAGATGTATAAATAAAGAACTCCGAAAACTGCATTTTATCGTTCGTTCTGACAGAATCCTAGTTTCACTAGCATATAGCCTAGTCGGATTCCTGCTAGATTTCATCTACCTTTGTTGACTATTGGAGTGTATTCTTTTCTGCGCAGACGGTAATTTATACATTAGCTTCGAGTGATCAGTGGTCTAGTTATTTCAAGTTATTTCAATGGATTGTGGTGTAAATTTAACCTTATTAAATAAACCCATTTTCAAAGTTCTAGTGCAAACCAAATGTTACTTCTAAAAGTATTTCCTAATACAATTGACGCGTAAATTAATTTTGCAGACGTTAAAGGGAATTATAACGAGTAAATACAGTTTAGTTCGGTATAGATAGATGTGCTTTTAATTATTTTTAACTCACGGGGAGTTTTCCTGTTTTGTTAATTGACGACGCTAATAAAGTAAATAGGCTAACTGTAATTTATCGCGTGTCAGATTATAATATGATTTGTAATGCATTTCTTGTTTTGATTATCTTTCATTCAGAACGATCATTCAACCTGCATCCCAGCAATTATTAATTATATACAGAGTTCTGCCAACTCAATTCGATAACTCCAGTAACATATGAACTTTTTTAAAGCTAAACTTGTGGCGACCTGTAATGGGCCCCGCTCCTCTGAATTTAACTGAGAATAAAGCCACCCAAGAAACACTTTTAAAATACTAGTTCATATAGTCCTTAAAGTAAACTGGAAGCAGAACATATTTTATTCACTGCCCTATTTGTGAGGAAGAACATAGATCTACCTGAACACTGTCTGTCAAGTATATTCAGTGGATTTTACCCACCCCCGAAGAAGAACTTACCTCAGTGTTTTAAACTTGTGACAGTACGGAAAAAGAAAGTTATCTCCACCAGCTGTGCCCATTTTAAGAACCACACCATACCTCACGCCTAGCCAAGTGCCTGTGCCATTCATTAGGAACTTTATCTAAACCAACAGTAGCCTTTACGCTTCACCGTCTGGCGATTTTTAGAGACTATTTGTTACCTCGTTAAATCTGGGGCCTGACACGGAAGAAATAAGAAGACCAGTCCATTATTCCACGATATTAGCTGCTGTGGTAAATAATTCATAGAGTGCCAGAATTCACCATTTTGGTAAGTCTGCGTGTGTGTCTGTGGGATGGCCAGCCCTAGTGTGTTTTTTTTAATGAAAGGAGATTTAATCTTTTCTTTACCCTTTTAATTAGTTCGACCTAGTATTAAGGTGCATTATATTCCTTGTACGGGACTTCTCCTAGCGGGATTGTGTAACTGTGTTCATTCCCCCCTCCCGTAAAATTTGTTGATTAAGGGGAGACATTTGAGAACCCTAGCTTTTCCTCTCCCCCCCCCCCCCCCCCCATTTTACTGTAACCCCTTGCCTCAGAGTAATAAATTTACCAGTTGGTTAAATTGCCTATCTCTGATCCCCCCCCCCCCCCTCCCTTTCTTGTCTTTTGGACCGGGTCTTGTCTGTTAGTAAATACAAACGGGAAACGGTGGATGGGATAATTCTCCTCAAACCCCCCTCTTCCCTTGTCATATTTGTATTCTGTAACCTTTGATTTTTGACTGTAAATGTATAATTATTTGTGACTGATTTATGATAATAAAGGTATTAAACTTTATTTGTATTGGTTGTCGGCTGGCCCAAAACTCCAAACATTTCCCATCTGTGTAGGCTGTATTCATGTACGTTGTGCGACAGAATCACCAAATCGGTGAGTGCGCCTGAGCGACTGGAACTGACAAACAATTGTTTGTTCAGAAGAGAGATAGGAATAGTCTGTGAGAAACAGATATTGTCGTAATAAGAGACTGTCCTTGCTCTTCCCAGCGCTTGTGAATCTACTACCTCATTCTCCTAAATCCTTATTCTCACAGAGCCTTCAATATCACTCTACACTCTAAAGGGACCAATATCCATCAGAACCCTCTCAGATAAAAATTACGACAATATATGGTTAGCTCGTTCGAGATTCTGAACCTAGTTAAAATAGAGTGTGGTTGATTGTCTTTGTGAAGTAGGGTATAATCTTTAAAAGTAATTACTTCCCCTAGACCAAGCCGTTCAGTATTTGGGCCGACCACGCAATAATTAAGGCAGGTTTGTTTTTTCCACAGGAGCAGGCAGTTAGTGATAATAAAAGATTTGTCACCTTTGTATTCTCTGGCAGAGGGAATTGAAATTTTTTGGTTATATAATTGCTGGGACTGCGTGATTGTTTTACAATCACTAAAGGTTTTGAAGTGTTTGAGTTGAGCTAAGCTAAAGACGGATGGTTCTGATTTTTAAAAATTAAGTTAACTACGTCTCATCTCAAAATTGTCTTCAGGGACGGAGTTTGTTGTTAGAGAATTAACATTTTAGGGAGAAAAAAAAAAAAAATAATTTTTTTCCTTTTAAACTGTTTTAATATAAATTTTTCTCTACTGTTAGTAAGAGTAGATTCTTTTCTAGTGTAACTTACCATTTTAGTGGCATAGTCGCTTGCGTTAAGAGTCTTAAGTGACAATAATAGCAGCGATAAGTTTGCACATTTCAAGTAGGAGGTAACACAAGTAAATTTATACTTTAAGTTTTTTTTTTCTCGTAGCGAGTTTGAGTTTTTTTCCCCTTCTTGTTCCATCTTACTATTCTCTAGTCTTAGAAGCATCCAGTTCTTTGGTATGGCAGAGAGAATTAGGATAAGATCCATTTTGAGACAGGAGGCGAAGGACTCAGGATTAGAAGGAGAAGCTGCGAACCTGTTTGTCAACAAAGAACTTGAAAGGTATGACGCGGAGCAAGAGAGAGCAGAGAGGAAAGAAGCGCATGATAGAGCAGAGAAGAAAGAAGCGGAAGAGAGGGCAGAAGCTAGGAAGAAAGAAGCGGACGATCGTCAATTGGAGCAGAAGAAAATTGAGGCAGAGATGGACGCCCGCAGGGAAAGAGAGAAGGAGAGACAACGCGAAGAGAGAGACAAGGAAAGACAGCATGAATTGGCGCTTAAGGCTTTAGAGAGTCGGGGCGCCTCTACTTCGAATAACGGAGAGCCGTCTTCGCCCCAGTCGCAGTCAATGGATCTCTCCAGCACTCAGTCTGCCCAATTAACTGCGATGTCTTTTGCTTTAGAGTCTTTTCCTAGTCCCAATGAGAAAATTGACAGCTATCTAGAAAAATTCGAGAGGCTCGCAAATCTGTATGGGTTGGAGAGTTCCCGCTGGGCACTTAAACTCTCAACGTCACTGAAAAGTACTGCTTATGACGTATATACAAAGCTGGGAACCAACCAACATGATTACGACATGCTGAAAAAGGCCTTGCTAGAGCGGTTTGAGATGACCGCCCGAAAATTTCTGCAAATGTTCAGAAACAGCCGGAAAGAGAGCACGGAAACATTCCCGCAGTTCTCTTCACGCCACACGGACTATTTGACAAAGTGCATTGAATTATCTGACCTACCTCTTACATATGAGGGACTACTTGAACTTGTTCTTGTGGAACAGATAAAGTCAACTTTGTCAAACGAAACCCGTAGATTTTTGGCTGAACAGGGCGCAGTCAGGCTTGAGGACATACTCAATAAGGCAGAACGCTATACCAATGCAATGGCCGAACTTCCCAGCACAAAACGTAAACCCACAGATGAGCCATCTCGAAAACAAAATCTAGAGCAGTCATCCTATTCTTCCAATCCTTCTCAACATTATAACCAACGAGAAAGTAATAACCAGAGACCTCCCCGTGAAAAATCGAAATTCTACAAAACCCGATATCCCCAAAATAATACTTCTGATCAAACCACCAAGCCTACGTGGCAGCGCGGCCACCTAGGTCAAGGAAAGACACCTACAGCAGGAACGTCTGATCAGGGCAAGCAGACCGGGCCTAACCGCGTTGGATGTTTGCATACAGCCTCGAAAGGTAGAGTCAATGTCAGTGATTCTCAACCTGAGGGGGACCGACCCTCAACTCGAGGAACTGTAATTTTGAATGGTACCTCAACCACTTGTCTCTTTGACACTGGATTAAGTTTTAGTTGTATTGTTGCTAGACACCTAGTCAAACCACGTCAGGAGACAGAGGAAACCGTCAAACTTAGTGGAGTTTTTAAGAGTGATGCGCCCAGGACGCTACCTATCGCACTGGTAGAAATACACTCTGACTTTGTCAGAGGTGTTATTAAAGCGGCCATAATGGATGATCCGATCTACCCAGTTATCCTGGGATGTAGATATGTGTTTATTGGGAGACCAAAGGAGCCAATTGTGGCAGCGGTAACCACAAGAGGGCAAGCCAAGAAGGAGAAGGAGCCTGCGCCAAATTTGTTGCCGAATGAACTGAAGGAGGCGCAACAAAAGGACCCTACTCTGGAGCCCTGCTTTAGAAAACTGCCCATGGCTAAGGATCCCAGACACAACGGAGACATCTTTTCTAAGGACGGCATATTGTATCGTAGAACGGGCAACCCGGACACGGGGAATAACCAGCTCCTAGTACCGACGCAGTACAGAAGCCAGATCTTAGAAATGGGGCACTCTCTTTCCTTTAGCGGACATATGGGACAAAACGCCACTATTCAGCGAATAAAAACCCACTATTGGTGGCCAGGAATGAACTCTGACATTATCAGGTATGTGAAATCCTGCGCCCAGTGCCAACGGGTAGCACCCAAGCACTTGACACCCCCAGTACCCATGGGGCAAATGCCAATAGTAGGTACTCCATTTGAACGGGTTGCTGTCGACATCATTGGACCCCTGGAAAGGACCAAAAGAAGGCACAGGTTCATCCTGACCTTAGTCGACACTTGCACAATGTGGGCCGAAGCTGTACCGCTACCATGCATAAATTCCAAGCATGTAACAGAAGCCCTCGTGCACATCTTTACACGGTTGGGATTCCCTCAACAAGTTTTGACGGACAATGGATCCCAATTCCGTAGCCTGTTAATGGAGGAGATCTTTAAGATCTTGAGGGCCAAACATATCCATACAAGTCCCTACCATCCGGCCGGAAATGGGCTCGTGGAACGTTTTAATGGCACCCTCACCACCATGTTACGTAAGCTGGGTCAGGAGAAACCGGAAGACTGGGACCTATATATATCGGCTGCCTTATTCGCCTACCGAGAGGTACCCCAAGCGTCTACGGGATTCGCGCCAGCTACACTTTTATTTGGCAGACCTATTAAGGGGCCACTAGAAGCCTTACTTCGGTCCCTGACAGACCAAAAGGCTGACGAGACAGTCGTCTCTGCAAGCAAGTATGTATCTGAGCTCAAGGAAAGGCTAAAGCTAGGATGGGATCTAGCTACTACCAACCTTACAAAAGCCCGCGCTAAACATGCTAAAAGATACAACAAAGCTGCAAAAGAGAGAGAACTACAACCAGGGGAGAAAGTTTTGTTGCTACTTCCAACCGGAAGCAATAAACTTCGCATCGGATGGCAAGGGCCGTTTACCGTCCTTAAAAAGATCTCACGTACCAATTACAAGATCTCCATCAAAGGAAAGGAGAAGGTCTTCCACATAAATCTGCTTAAGAAATATTTGGAAAGACCGGTGCCATCCTCCGAGCATCTCCTGGCCGTCGCCATAGCAACGGAAGACGAGGAAGATGATGATGGTTGCATGGAGTATCCATTGCAACCCACAGAATCCTTTAAAGATGTCAAGTTCGGCGACAATCTCTCACCAGAACAACAAACAGAAACCAGGGCTCTACTAAAACAGTACAGTGCAGTCTTAACGGATGTACCTGGTCGAACAAATCTCATCGAATTTGATATGAAATTAACAAACGAGACCCCTGTTCGAACCAGAGTTTACCCCATACCGTACGCTAAAGCTGATGCACTTCGCGGAGAAATAGACAAGCTGCGTCAAACAGGAATTATCAGTGAGTCTACATCTCCTTACAGTTCCAGTGTAGTGCTGTTGCAGAAGCCCAATAAGGAAGTTCGGCTGTGTATAGATTACCGGCTGCTAAACGCTGTAACGGAATTCCAGCCCGAACCTCTCCAAACTGTTTCTGAGTTGTTCACCAAGCTCAGCAAAGCAAAGATTTTCTCCAAGATTGACCTCAGTAAAGGTTATTATCAGATATCAGTCAAGGAGGAAATTAAACCTTTGTTAGCTTTCAGCACTAGTGAAGGACATTACACATTTAATGTGATGCCGTTCGGATTGCATAACGCACCAGGAGTGTTCACCAGGATGATGAGGAAGCTTCTAGAACCTTTGCAAAGTCCCCATATCCATAATTTCATGGATGACATATTAATTGCACCGGAAACCTACGAAGAACATATTGCTACGGTTGCTATGCTCCTCAGGAGACTACAGGAAACGGGTCTCACAGCCAGACCTAGCAAATGTCTCATCGGGTTTGAACAGTTAGACTTCCTGGGGCATACTATTTCTCACGGATGTAGTTGGCCTATTAAGAAAAACGTGGAGAAAATAGCTGCAGCCAAAAGACCCCGAACGAAGAAAGTAGCTGTTACGTACATTTATTACCTAAGGGGGTAGTCTTCGGTCCTGCCAAATGTACGCACCAGTCTTGATGTAGTGATATTATTTGTGCGGTCGAATGATTCGCGCACTGACGTGCACAAAGCAGTGTGTGTTGCTTTGGGACGCACGGGTAACCTAGTTGAGTAGTTTCTGACGTCATGATTTGAAGGGCAACATGGACTTGGCTTATGTCCGTGATTGATATAATATGTTAGTATTCCTTGGCATGTTTATGGAAGCCATTTATTCTAGTGATCTGTATTGGTCTTCAGGTCGAAACCAATAGCAGCAATGTCACGTAAGTTATCGCCCCACTTCTTATTGAATGCTGTATTTTAAGGCCGCTCTTATACTAGTCTAGCGGGAATATGTTATTCCTAGAATGGACCTACAGAGTCGATAGCCTTTTGGATTCGTATCGTAGAAGAAGGATTCCTACGAGTGGAAGAAGTTATTGATTACCTTATGCACATGTTTTAATATGCTGTTACAACAATGCCAGAAGCGTGGCATAGAATGGGAGAGGTTAGTCAACTGGAATCTCTAACCTGTTCGTATTATCGTGTATGACTTTGTTTGAAACTATATGCTATCTAACGTTATGTTTTGGAGAACGTATGGGATTATGAAGTATGATATGGAAGATTTTATCCTGGAGTATGAATACGTTACCATGATAGACGTCCTTGAAGGAAGGTCAATGGACTTGAATGAGAAGAATATTATACGGTAACAGTTTTGTGATCCTTAGTCACTTGAGTCAGAGGACTTTATTGGTAGAGAATCTTCAGGAACTTTAAAAGTAATTACCATTATGCTGATGTATGATCTTTGCGCCTGTGACGATGTTAGTCTTGTCCACTCCGTATGTGTCATGTTGAATAAAATCTATGTACAGTCATCACCGACTTATGTACTGCCAGTACTTGCCCAGTTCACCCAGTTCAACACTACTTGTTGAAGTTCGTTTGAAGAATATTGTTGACATTCGTTCATTTTAACCATTCGCGTTTTAAGCTACCTCTTCACCAGTATAAACTGTACTCAACCATAAAACGGAGTCAACAGTAATTGGTGTGCCAGTCTGGTTTTGAAATCAAGAATTTCACAGGAAACGTACCCAATACAATTATCATTAATGGAAGATCTGAACTTTCAAGGCGACAACATCTTGGGATCATCTGAAGATCTGAACTTTCAAGGCGACAACATCTTGGGATCATCTGAAGATCTGAACTTTCAAGGCGACAACATCTTGGGATCATCTCTTTGTCACTATTACGTGCAAGCTGTGGTCTAATACTCAGAACGAAGTATTTTATCCTCACACGTACATACACGGAGACGAGGCACATTGGTTTTTTTTTCCTGCACGCGAGATGAGTATAACGTGTTGTCGTTGTACCCTTTATTACGTTTAGCTGTGCCTTAAATAATTATGTCCATATTTATATTTTCCTTGTTATATGTTATATGTTGTTCATTTGTCGTGGGAGGTAGGGAGGTTGATCTGTCGAACGAGATCCATCTCGAAGCCAATTCGGGCTCTTCGTCAGACGTTCTGTAGGGCTCATTTTGTAAGTTTCAATTGAGCGATAATTCCGGTACAAGGCTAGAAACCTTGCCGAAGTTCTGATCGCTAGTTGTCCCTTATGATAGTATCTGTTTAGCTGTTTCGTCACGTTTACTTGTTGTTTTTGGCAGTTATTTTTACTCGTATTTTGTTTTATGATGAATTTTGTTTGTATTATGCGTCCGTCTAATCTTCCTGTCGTTCAGTTTTTTACAAAACCTATGTTTTTTACACTGTGTTGTTAATTGTCTTGTGTAAGATTATCGCATATTTCATTGCATTTTTTGCAACAGTACTTCTTAATTTTTCCATTTTTTATTTTTTTTTTTATTTATGCGAACGTTTTCAGTCGTTGATTATATCGTGTCTTGTCGGTAATGTTTCTATTGTCTTTCACGTTGTTCATTGCATGACATTTCATTACATAAATTACTATATTGATTATTGATATATTTCATAACTATATGATAACAAAAGATACCGTTCTAGGACAGGAACGAAGAACACTTGTTATAGTAACAAGGTTAATTAATTTACATTGATTAATTATCATTTTATAAATCAAGAGTATTGTGACTACTTATAAAGCATAATGTATTCACTAGATTATTTCATTAAGCAAGCAAAAGCTCTTCAGATGGCTCCTGATGAAGCAACGCATTTGCACTTGCAGAATATAGGAAAGCTCAAAAAGCTCAAGAAGGCGAAAAGAGAAAGTTAGAAAATTTGACTAAAAAACTTCAATTTGAGGCAGATCAAAAACGGATTGAGGCTGAGGAAAGGAGAAAAAAAATGAGATTAACTGCTGAGGAGGATGAAAAGAAGAGGAAATTTATAGCGGAGGAAGAGGAGAAAAAAATGAGATTAGCCGCTGAATTAGAAGAGAAACGATTTCAGCGAGAGGCAGAACAGCAAAAGGAGGCTGAAGAAAGACTTAAAATTGAAATGGAAGTTAAACAAAAAAAAAATGGAAGTTAAACAAAAAAAGAAATGGAAGAAAGAAGATTAATAGCTGAACAAAATACATTACGACTTCAGCTTGAGATGGAAGAGAATGATAGAAAACGACAGCATGAACTAAAATTAGCAGAGTCAGAATATGAGAGACTTAGGTTAACTCAGGAATCTAATTCTCAGAGAACTTTTGAAAGCCAAACTTCATCCAGACAGGATCATTTTAAGGAAATTCACCTTAAATTACCAAAATTTAATCCCCCGTCTGATGACGTAATATTCTTCCTAGATAGGTTTGAGGCCACTTGTGGGTCTTATAACGTGGATAAAGCGCTATACTGTACATATTTATCCAGATTACTTACAGGGGATGCATTAGCAGTTTATCATACCACCAGCATTGGTGAGAAAAATGACTATAATGCTCTTAGAGCAGCACTTCTGCAAAAATTCCAAATGACAGAAGACGAATATCGATTAAGATTTCATACATTACTACCTCAATCTGGCAGAAATTTTAGTGATTTTCTGTCACAGATACGACTAACATTAGAAAGATGGATCGAATTATCCAAAATTGAAAAGTCGTATGAAGGTCTCTTCGATTTACTGATGCGCGATAAGGTACTATCGTCTGTAAATCCTACATTTCTCGCATTTTTACACGAACGGAAACCTTTATCAATGAAAAAACTTAGAAGAACATGCAAAAAACTTCTGCACTGCTCACCCAACCATGGATCTGAGTAATGCGCAGATTAAGAGTGAATTGCCTGTTGCTTTTGCAGCACAACAAAACAATTTTTCACGCAATCGTTCTTTTAGTGCTGATAGGTATGTCAATAAGGGAAATAATTACAATTTTAACAATGATAACTTTTACAAAGGGAAGCAATTTCAACAATCTGCTCCATTTAATGTTTCTTGGAACCAGGCTCACAGATCGCGAGATTTTGGTAACAATTATTTTAAAAATAATCAAGGACATTATAATAGACAAAACTGGAGATCAAAATCTCAGGGTCCGCAAAACAGACAAGGTTCTTGGAATAAAAATTTTAAAGAACATCATAACTTTAATTATACAAATTATCGGACTCATCCAAATTTTAACTCAAGCAGAAACGACAATTGTAGCAATTTTAATGACAAAAATCACAATCGATCGCGCCGACGAGATAGATCGTCGAGTAATACAGGTAGACATTCTAATGTTGCTTTTAGTGATACACAGGCTAACATTGAACAGGGTAAAGGAGCTGAAACTCATAATGCTATGTGTTGTTCTCTTGATTGTACCCAAGTCAAAGATTGTTCAGAATGCTCTACTCTTTTCCAGCCCAAGGCGATCACGACGCTGCGTTGCGGTCATACTTTGCCTAGTCTACCTGCAGTCTGCATGGCCACTCCTGCGTCAGTACACCAGGGACAGGGCTCTCTTAAGTTTAACAGAGGATTTGTTAACAATATTTCATGCTCTCTTTTATTCGACTCAGGTTGTACCACTGTGGGCGTCCGGACTTCGCTGATCGACCCTAGTTGTGCGACGGGCAGGGTTGTGAAATGTGTGACGTTTGGCGGAACTGTGGAAACATTTCCCACAGCCATTATAACACTTCATACACCATTTTTTTCAGGACAGATCCAGGCTTGTCTTCTTCCAAATCCAATTTGTGATTTAATACTTGGTCGCATACATGGTATTAAAGAGTGTTCACCACAGCAAATTGCTGAATGGGAAGAGCGACATATTCAAACTGCAAATGTAGTAGTGACTAGAGCGCAAGCTACCAATATGTCGCATGATACACCTGTTGAACCTACAGTTCATACCACTTGTGATGATGATGCTCCTATTTCACGGGAGTTGTTTGCAACATTACAAAAAAGTGATGATTCATTAAAAAAAAATTTTTCAGTATGTGAACAAAAAGAATACCAGCAACAAACTTGCAAAATCTAGACATGACTTTATACTTAAAAATGGGATTTTGGTTAGAGTAATACGGGAAAAGGATTCATCCTTATGTTTTCAGATTCTAGTCCCATCCTGTATGAGATCTCGGATATTACGGCATGCTCATGACTCGCAATGTGCGGGCCATATGGGTTTTTTCGCGTACCAAATCCAGAGTGCTTTCTGCATTCTACTGGCCAGGCGTTCATAGAGATGTTACTCTCTATTGTCGGTCCTGTTTGATATGTCAAGAAGTTAAGGTACGGGGTCCATTTCATGCGGCTCCTATTCAAGCTGCGGACATCCCGATTAGACCATTTGATAAAATGGCTATAGACATTATTGGTCCTATGCTACCATCTGCTAGAGGGCATACGCATATCCTTACGTGCATTGATATGTGCACTCGTTGGCCTGAGGCCATCCCTCTCAAAAACACTTCATCTGCCAGTGTAGCAGAGGCATTGATGTTAATCTTCTCACGCATTGGTTTTCCACGGAAAATCTTGTCGGATCATGGGGTTCAGTTCATTTCTGAATCCATGTCTCAAGTTATGAAGACATTAGGTATAGACAGATCTCTTAGTTCTATTTATCATCCGATGTCAAATGGGTTAATTGAGCGTCTCAATAGGACACTCAAGCAGTTGTTGGGTAAGATGACTCAAGACCATCCCCAAGACTGGGATCGGGTCCTACCCGCTTGTCTCTTTGCGTATCGCGAAGTACAAAATCAAGCCACGGGGTTTTCTCCATTCCAGCTTGTTTTTGGCATGCAACCACGCGGTCCGATGTCGTTAATCCACGACTTATTGGTTGATGAGAATATTGAAGAGGAAACTCAATCATCCTATGAGTATGTGATCTCTCTTAGAAAGAGAATCATAGATGCTTGTAGACTAGCTACTGCATCATCCGAACAAGCCAAAGAAAAAGCTCGTCTATTTGCAAACAAGTATAGACGTCTTCGCCAGCTTATTCCTGGTGATGAAGCTTTTGTCTTACTACCTGCGCATAACAATCGTCTTTTAATTACCTGGAGAGGTCCTTTCAGGATCATCTCAAGAATATCCGATGTCGACTACATCGTTGATGTTAATGGTAAACATAAAACCTTCCATATTAACATGTTGAAGGAGTATTACTCACGTCCTGATTATCTACAGTCAGTGTTTCAAGCAACTGACGATCCTACACCTCCTATTCAACACTATTCTAGTTTGTCAGTCATCCAAGAAGAAGAATCTTCTTTCGATGATGTACAACTACCAATACCAGTTGTACCACTCCATTCCACTGAGAAATGGAATGATGTTACTATCTCATCTACTCTTTCGGCTGATCAACGTCAACAAGTCTCTAATATTCTACACTCGTTTGAGGATGTCCTCACTGACATCCCAGGTCATACGTCAGTCATCCAACATGACATTATTCTGACTGACGATACACCTATTCGAGTTCGCCCATATCCTATCCCTTTACACTTCCGTGATAAGGTTGATAAGGAATTGGATGAGATGCTTCAATTAAATATAATTGAACCATCTTCATCACCATATTCTTCTTCTATGGTAATCATTAGGAAGAAGGACAATAATATACGTCTTTGCGTAGATTACAGGAAATTAAACAAAGTTACAAAATTCGATGCGGAACCGTTACCTCTTTTAGACGACTTATTGGAGAAATTATCTCATGCCACATTCTTTTCGAAATTTGACCTTTCTAAGGGCTATTGGCAAGTGCCACTCACTCCTAAAGCAAAGCCATTTACCGCTTTCTCGACGCCACGGGGTCTTTTTCAATGGAATTTTATGCCATTCGGATTAATGAATGCGCCAGCTACCTTTGTACGCATGATGCGTCGCATATTGTCTCATCGTCCCGATGTCATTACTTATATAGATGACATCTGTCTTTTCAGTGACTCTTGGGATGAACATATTCAGGGTTTAAAATCTTTACTTTCTACCTTACGGGATTATAACTTAACAGCGAAACCTTCAAAGGCTTTTGTCGGTTTTCATGACATCTCCTTTCTTGGTCACCGTATAGGTCGCGGTTTAATGTATACAGAAGACAGTAACGTCTCTAAAATTTTAAACATCTCAGCACCTAAGACAAAAAAACAAGTGAGATCGCTCTTAGGACTAATACAGTTTTATTCTAAATTCATCCCTCATTTGTCTACTATCACTGCATCTTTTTCTTCGTTACTTAAAAAAGGCACATCTAATGTAATAAAGTGGTCGCAGGATCACCAAGCGGCTTTAGACTATATAAAACAATTTTTTTTCAAATAAGCCTTTTTTAAGGTTGCCTAACAAAGATCTCACCTTTGTTCTTCGCAGTGATGCTTCTTCCTACGCTATTGCGACAGTTTTGATGCAGGAATACGGAGGCACCTTATTTCCGGTTATGTACGTATCCAGAAAGCTTACGACGAGCGAAATGAAATATTCCGTTCTGGATAAAGAGCTCCTCGCTCTTGTTTGGGCAATCACAAAACTGGATCGTTATCTCCTCGGATCACACTTTGTGGTGGAATCCGACCAGAAAGCCCTTACAGCACTGAACACAGGGAACGTTAAGTCATCAAAGTCAGCGCGTTACGCTATAGCACTTCAACCGTTCCATTTTGAGATACGAGCTATTCCTGGAGTACAGAATGTGTTCGCAGACTGTCTGTCAAGATGCCCTAGTGAACGTGTTGAAACTAAACCACTTCCAGATGGTGAAACATCCTCACCGAAACATGAATAACTATGTACAGTGTCATTGATTGTACATCTGTAAAGACTATGTATAGATCTGCATTATTCGTACAAGTATAACTTCCAGGATATACTTACTTCTGGATTATAACATGACTTTTTGTGTAGTAACGTTTTGTTAGAACGGGAACATTGGTACTACAGTAACTTTTTTATTACTATGGAAACATTGTTAAAAGCAACAAATAGACATTCATTATCGTTATGGAACATATTACACTACATATCGTGTTCGTAAACGTATTTCGGGCATGGAACATTGAGAACATATTCTTGTCGATTCTAAACAGTTCTAAACGAATATTCACAATGATTGAAATTAGAATTACTTAAAATAAATTAGTAGTTATTTATTTGTGTGTAATTAAGTACTAGAATTAGAATAATTCAATTTAATCGATTTGATTGATTATAAATCACACATCTACTAACTTTATTAGTGTCTCGCAATACGCGTATTCACGTATCCCACTACATGATATCTCACTTTTAGATAACTAGTCAAACTTACTAGTGTTAGAAAATAGTAAGTGTGTTGCTTCTTAAAGTGTTTAATTATGCTTTGTTTCATTTTGCATGTTGTATTTTAAAATTTTCTGTTTTATTGATTCTTTTATCATTGATTATCATCAGCTTTGCTGTTCATTTTCATTTGAAATCACATATTTTGATTTTTTTTGAAAACTTAGTTGAATTTTATTATCATCTTTTTTGTTGGTTTTTCATTTTCATTTTCATTTTCTTTTCAACTTGTTTTACTTCGAATATTACCACATCGTTCCAAAGTAGGTCGAGTGTGGATGTGTGCTTTAATGCATACTATCATTTAGTTATATTGATTTCGTTTAATATTCTTTTCTTAATATGGTATAACTTTATGCATGTCATATATCTTGTTGTAGTTTTGACTCACCTCTCTCGGGTACTAAGTTCAAAAAAATTAATAGAATTAACTTTTTAAGGGGAGGTGATAAGGTAGCTGTTACGTACATTTATTACCTAAGGGGGTAGTCTTCGGTCCTGCCAAATGTACGCACCAGTCTTGATGTAGTGATATTATTTGTGCGGTCGAATGATTCGCGCACTGACGTGCACAAAGCAGTGTGTGTTGCTTTGGGACGCACGGGTAACCTAGTTGAGTAGTTTCTGACGTCATGATTTGAAGGGCAACATGGACTTGGCTTATGTCCGTGATTGATATAATATGTTAGTATTCCTTGGCATGTTTATGGAAGCCATTTATTCTAGTGATCTGTATTGGTCTTCAGGTCGAAACCAATAGCAGCAATGTCACGTAAGTTATCGCCCCACTTCTTATTGAATGCTGTATTTTAAGGCCGCTCTTATACTAGTCTAGCGGGAATATGTTATTCCTAGAATGGACCTACAGAGTCGATAGCCTTTTGGATTCGTATCGTAGAAGAAGGATTCCTACGAGTGGAAGAAGTTATTGATTACCTTATGCACATGTTTTAATATGCTGTTACAACAATGCCAGAAGCGTGGCATAGAATGGGAGAGGTTAGTCAACTGGAATCTCTAACCTGTTCGTATTATCGTGTATGACTTTGTTTGAAACTATATGCTATCTAACGTTATGTTTTGGAGAACGTATGGGATTATGAAGTATGATATGGAAGATTTTATCCTGGAGTATGAATACGTTACCATGATAGACGTCCTTGAAGGAAGGTCAATGGACTTGAATGAGAAGAATATTATACGGTAACAGTTTTGTGATCCTTAGTCACTTGAGTCAGAGGACTTTATTGGTAGAGAATCTTCAGGAACTTTAAAAGTAATTACCATTATGCTGATGTATGATCTTTGCGCCTGTGACGATGTTAGTCTTGTCCACTCCGTATGTGTCATGTTGAATAAAATCTATGTACAGTCATCACCGACTTATGTACTGCCAGTACTTGCCCAGTTCACCCAGTTCAACACTACTTGTTGAAGTTCGTTTGAAGAATATTGTTGACATTCGTTCATTTTAACCATTCGCGTTTTAAGCTACCTCTTCACCAGTATAAACTGTACTCAACCATAAAACGGAGTCAACAGACGTACGTTCCTTCATATCATTATGTGCATACTATCAGAAGTACATCCAGAACTTCAACGGACTGACGGCACCTCTGACTGACCTCACAAAGAAAGGTTGTCCTGATAAGGTCATATGGGATCAAAAGTGCGAACATGCATACAGCACTTTGAAAGGACAGTTGTCGGCATACCCCATCCTAAGGTTACCTGACCTTAAGAAATCTTTCGTACTGAGAGTTGACGCATCAGGTCACGGCATCGGGTCAACACTGCTTCAAGCCGATGACAGTGACCCAAACATGCTATTTCCAGTTGCCTATGACAGTCGGAAATTAAATAAAGCTGAACGGAACTACAGTGTCGTTGAAAGAGAATGTCTCGCTCTGATTCATGGCATCAGACGCCATCATGAGTTTCTGTATGGTACTTCTTTCACGGTGCAAACAGACCATGCTCGATTAGCTTTCCTGGGTGCCAATAAGGAATTCAACGCAAGGATAATGCGTTGGGCCTTGCTATTGAGTGTTTATTCCTTCAAAGTAGAATATATTCCAGGAAAACAGAATGTCGGAGCTGACTTCTTGAGTAGAAACTGGACCACGGAGGAAGAGGAGAAAATCGACGATGCCAATCATCCAAAAGCTACCGATCATGGCAGCTTCATTGTCATAAATGAAACATGAAAACGAGTTTCCATGTCTCAAAAGTGGGGACGATTGTGACGTACGTCTAAGTATGACAAATGAATTTCCCTGACTCGGTGGATTATAACAGAATATTGGCCTCTCATAACTTTAGAACCACTGATCATCTATTGTAACTTTAACCCGCATGCAGCATTTCGACGAGAATTTTACACGCTGGATCATTAATATGTAGCCTGCTATCTTCTGTGAACTTTTGAGATCGCATGGCCTTTGGTGGGAGGTTAAATCACGCCCACGACCATCTCTGAGAACGATTTATAGCAATCTTTTCCTTAACGCCGGCCCAAAAGAGGACGTGGCCAGAGACTCACTCCTGTTTCTAGAGCAATTAACAGCAGTTCATTTTCTTACCTGGCTGTCGCCCCGCCTGGTGGGAGTTGCCAAAGCTTCTCAGAACAGCGGTACCATCAAAGACAGGCTGATCTTCAGAATTCAACGTGGAGCGGTATACGATCTAAAGAAATCAGGGAACTCTCAGCTAACGTAGTTTCTCGAGAAATTTTCGCACCCTCATGCGAGCAGCCTGAGACGAAGAAGATCGGTAGACCGGGGAAAACGGAGGAAACACAGCGGTTAACACAACGGCGTTGTACCTCGGATTTGCTATACTTCAAGAAGGGTGTGAAAATCCAACACGTCCCATTTAAGTTACATTCGAGATGTATAAATAAAGAACTCCGAAAACTGCATTTTATCGTTCGTTCTGACAGAATCCTAGTTTCACTAGCATATAGCCTAGTCGGATTCCTGCTAGATTTCATCTACCTTTGTTGACTATTGGAGTGTATTCTTTTCTGCGCAGACGGTAATTTATACATTAGCTTCGAGTGATCAGTGGTCTAGTTATTTCAAGTTATTTCAATGGATTGTGGTGTAAATTTAACCTTATTAAATAAACCCATTTTCAAAGTTCTAGTGCAAACCAAATGTTACTTCTAAAAGTATTTCCTAATACAATTGACGCGTAAATTAATTTTGCAGACGTTAAAGGGAATTATAACGAGTAAATACAGTTTAGTTCGGTATAGATAGATGTGCTTTTAATTATTTTTAACTCACGGGGAGTTTTCCTGTTTTGTTAATTGACGACGCTAATAAAGTAAATAGGCTAACTGTAATTTATCGCGTGTCAGATTATAATATGATTTGTAATGCATTTCTTGTTTTGATTATCTTTCATTCAGAACGATCATTCAACCTGCATCCCAGCAATTATTAATTATATACAGAGTTCTGCCAACTCAATTCGATAACTCCAGTAACATATGAACTTTTTTAAAGCTAAACGTGTGGCGACCTGTAATGGGCCCCGCTCCTCTGAATTTAACTGAGAATAAAGCCACCCAAGAAACACTTTTAAAATACTAGTTCATATAGTCCTTAAAGTAAACTGGAAGCAGAACATATTTTATTCACTGCCCTATTTGTGAGGAAGAACATAGATCTACCTGAACACTGTCTGTCAAGTATATTCAGTGGATTTTACCCACCCCCGAAGAAGAACTTACCTCAGTGTTTTAAACTTGTGACAGTACGGAAAAAGAAAGTTATCTCCACCAGCTGTGCCCATTTTAGGAACCACACCATACCTCACGCCTAGCCAAGTGCCTGTGCCATTCATTAGGAACTTTATCTAAACCTACAGTAGCCTTTACGCTTCACCGTCCGGCGATTTTTTTAGACTATTTGTTACCTCGTTAAATCTGGGTCCTGACACGGAAGAAATAAGAAGACCAGTCCATTATTCCACGGTATTAGCTGCTGTGGTAAATAATTCCTAGAGTGCCAGAATTCACCATTTTGGTAAGTCTGCGTGTGTGTCTGTGGGATGGCCAGCCCTAGTGTGTTTTTTTTAATGAAAGGAGATTTAATCTTTTCTTTACCCTTTTAATTAGTTCGACCTAGTATTAAGGTGCATTATATTCCTTGTACGGGACTTCTCCTAGCGGGATTGTGTAACTGTGTTCATTCCCCCCTCCCGTAAAATTTGTTGATTAAAGGGAGACATTTGAGAACCCTAGCTTTTCCTCTACCCCCCCCCCCCTTTACTGTAACCCCTTGCCTCAGAGTAATAAATTTACCAGTTGGTTAAATTGCCTATCTCTGATCACCCCCCCCCCCCCTTTCTTGTCTTTTGGACCGGGTCTTGTCTGTTAGTAAATACAAACGGGAAACGGTGGATGGGATAATTCTCCTCAAACCCCCCTCTTCCCTTGTCATATTTGTATTCTGTAACCTTTGATTTTTGACTGTAAATGTATAATTATTTGTGACTGATTTATGATAATAAAGGTATTAAACTTTATTTGTATTGGTTGTCGGCTGGCCCAAAACTCCAAACATTTCCCATCTGTGTAGGCTGTATTCATGTACGTTGTGCGACAGAATCAAGGAACATAAAGGAAGGATGAAAGGAATTGGATCACTGTATAGTTTGATATGTTACTTAGTAGTTTTTTTCACGACCAAATTAATGTATGGAGGCAGATCATGGGAAACAACTTATAATTAAGGATGTAGAAGACAATTATGATCACAGTGAATTGAATTGATTAATGCTACTATACTATATCTTGTGCATCTGCTGGCACTCTAATCTGAAACTGTCTATCGTCCCCATCGGTGTCATAGAGAGATATTGGTAGAAAAATACAGGGATTGCGTTTAACTTCGTTTCAGGTTTTATCCTGTAATCTACGACAAATATAAGAGGCATCTCTACTGAGGTTACGACGGATGCAGTGCCGGTCTATGTTAGAGGGCCAGACATCGCGAGTATACCAGTTGGAAGAATTTCATCCGACAATTCTCTCCAGTATCAGAGGGAGCCTTCTTCAGTGACTCAGATAAGTTGCCCACAAAGGCAACTGTGTAGCATATTCTTGATAAGCAAAACTAAAATCAAACCAGTTTGTGATGAACTTATCAGTATAGCTCTTCAATTAGACTGTGAGAATAACACTAGTTATTATTCAGGGACAGATCAACCAAGCAAGACTGTCTCCATATTGATAGACAACTTAATACAGTGAAAGACTTTGTTGAACATTTTTATTATTTATTTACTTTTGTAACATGAGTTCTTTTAAAACTTTTCAAACAGAAAAGTGTAAATGTACAAATAAATTGTAAATATTTACCAGCAGACTTACTTAAATTCTTTAAGTTAAGTTTTATTCATTGTTGGAGAATTTAATTAAATAATTACCCCTAGCAGAGTTAAAAATATTAATAATAATTACCATATTAACAGAGGAGGATCTGGAGAGGTAGCCCATAAGGACTCAGAGTACTACATTACCATCTTCTCTGTGAGCTTATACAGCTTGACCCTACCTTTGTTGTCTATACATCTTTACTCTTTTTTCAGAGAAAGGGGTATTACTGATAAAACCAGACTCTTATCTGGCACTATCCTGGTATCATCTGATACACCTTTATATCCAGGATACATTATTACAGTCTATACTATCTGAACCTCTCGCGACAGTAAGTGTTACTATTTTCGGGAGGGTAAATATAAGGAAAACAATACAATTAATATCTAACTTTCAACCAAAGTTGCATCCCTTAGCGTTACGCACTGACAGAAAAAGCTGGGATTTTATATATAGGATGATGAGGTTGCCAACCCCGCAAAAATTGTTATGTTTGTTTAAATTTGTTATTGTTAATGTAATATATTTTTCCTTGCATGTTTATATATTTTTGATCTTCACTTATAAAACATTTTTGTTTGCCATAAATTTTTTTTTTTTTTTTAATTTTACATGAATGGGGAGTTATTTTTATAATTTATAGTTGTTATGGTTGGAAAACTGAAAATAGTACAATATCAAAAGATTGTATTTAGTAGACAGCAGCTTCATCGAAAAAAGAGAGAAGACGAAGAAGAACAGAAGAAGAAGAAGGAGAAGAGAAGAAAAAGAAGAAGAAGCATTAAAAACAGAAGCATTAACACAGACTTAATGTGATGAAGATTGAATTGCATCGCCTCAACTAAGACCAAACATTTCGGGACGAAAAATAATATACATTTAAAAACAAAAGATATAATCAAATAATTAGAGAAAAAAGAAAACGTGTATGTATTAGGCAGTCCTGTTAAACTCTCTTTGCGGTCCACAGGTAGACTGCGATCTGGGTCTCGCCCAGCTCATCCCCTGTTTTACTCGAGCCTTAAAAAAGCAACGTAATGGGAAGGGTCGCGTCGTCATGCATTGTATTCTAGCACAATCGTTGCTCTTGTCTAGTTTTCCCAACAAAGATACAAACAAAGAATGGTCGGATTACCTAAAAATTGGGGAGAACACACCGAGGTTTTATGTAAACAAACCGTATTCTAGAACAGGCGATCATTGTACAAGTGTTTTTACTTTTTTTTTTTTTAATGAGAAATACAGTTTTGTTAATTAATATCTAGTTGTTAATGTGTTTTGTTGTGATATTTTTGTGTTTACCTTAATACTACAGATGTAAAGTTGTTATCTTAAAATGAAAAAGCACACACACAAAATAGACAAACAAATAAGAAGCGGAACGAAATATGATTAAAATGTCTATTTTTAATGACAGCAACGTTTGGACTTGGCGTGTATTTTGAATGACGGTGACGAACAGAATGTCAGAGTGGTTCGAAACCTGGTAACGTCACGCTCCTGTCTACTCAGCTGTAAATGGGTACCTGAAGTTACTCTTAAGTTAGAGAAGTCAAAGGCAGACAGGAAGTGAACTGGCCGACCCACCTTATTAAGCTAGACCTAGTTTAGTAAGGTCTCTAACACTTCCCTCCCCTACGGCAGTATATGCTCTATGACTATCTATATGGCAGGCGTAGAGTTTGTAATACAAAATTATTGATTTTTAAAAAACGGAATGAAATAAAATATAATATTTGTGAATGTATTTTTAGTGATAGTGTGACTGCGTGTTGATGGTGTAAGCGTATAGTGGATGTTCGATCACTGTCCTATCAGTGGGTGGTTGATGATGATGGTGATACTATCTACGAAAACAAACAACTATACGAACAGATGCTGGATGATAAACTCATGGTGAACAGATTTCACTCTAACAGCAGTGAAACAGGAAAAACTTGGAAAGGTTTATTTACATCTTCAAAACTTGCAGAACATCATGTGGATGGGAATTATTTTACCAAATCTTCCACTGCAGTATACATCCTTTATACAGCACTTTATTTTCATAATGATTTCACAATAACGTCCTTGCCTCCCTCTTTCATTCCTTCCTCTTAGTCTCTGTTTTTTCTCCCTATATATCTGTCTCTGCTGTCTTAGCCTAACTGGCTTGAGAACCGTTGCAAACTTCTTATTTTGACTGTCGCTGAACTTCTCTCACTCTTTGAGTTCTAAATACTAGTTTTTTTTTTCTTCTGACAAAGTTCTATCTTCTATAACGACAATATGAACGCTTTCGGTATCTTGTACTAAGACTGGCCTACACCGCCAGGGTTGATTATTTTTACCAAAATGTCTGTACATCACATGTCTATCAGCTACTACAGTTTATGCATACCTGCTTGGTCTTTAAACTTGGAAAAAAACATCTTGCACACTTCTTGAAAATATACGTAAACTGTTCTAAATTGCATCAAGCGGCAATTTGCTATCATGATGGCACACAGAGAGCTCGACAACAGTGCAATCTTTTGTGGACACAAAAGGCAACCAAACTATGGCATTCTGTCTTAATCTCTCCCCAAAAATAGCTCACCATTCTGTACTTTAACACATGGGAGAAAACACATTCCCATCTTACGCCTATCGCGTCTGTATCTTCTTCTTCGTTCACCCTCAGATGTCAACTTGAATAAGTTCAAAGGTCGCAGTGGTCAGCCTGAGGCTGTTGATATCTCCATAGATTTTCTCCAGGAATGGTACTGGTGATGGCCGTATGCGTTTTCTCTGTTCCTCATATGTTGGGCACCTTTGAAGCAGATGTTCGGCAGTCATTTTATCGGTGCCACTGTCACACTCATCAGTAGTTCCTATCTTTAATTTGTTGAATAGATGGTAACTCAATCTGTTATGACCTGTGCGAAGTCTGAAGATTACCACTTGTTCATTTCCGCTGAGCTGGTAATACGGATCATTTTTGTGTGTGGCCTGGATGCTCTTCTTCCCACTTGTGCCTGTACCTGCGCTTGATAAAACTCTTGGCTTCCTCATAAGTTATATTTGTGTCAAGTTGAGGAAGCTTTCCCCCTTCCTTTGCCAATCTATCAGCCTCTTCATTTCCAGGCATGTTGCAGTGAGAAGGGATCCACTGTATCACGACTCTTTTGTATTGCTGACACAGTGCATCTGAGAAGATAGCTACTGGTCTCTCTGAGCTTTCTTCTGGCATTAGAATTTCTGATGCAGTTTTTAAGTCCTCTGCCTCCGAAGTTACTTGAAAATTTCCCTGTTGCGTCTGCTATCATTTTTTGTGTGCAATTGCTTAAGCTCAGGAAGACTCCTCCACCCCCCTCCCCCCCCATCTTCTGTTGTATTAGTTGCTGATCTGTGTATGCATGGATCCAGGTGCTGCTTGGGTAATGTTTCTCTATATATTTTGTGGTAAGGACTATCCTTTCTGTTTCACGCGTCCGAATCTGAACTGACTACTTATTTTATCCGATTTACCATTACCCTTCATAAACCCTCCAACTCAATCTTTGTCACGAACCGTTCACTCCAAAACCTGTGCATCTTGCTCTGCTCACATTATTCCTTTGCAAAAACAACTCACCACAAATTCCTAAGGGACATAATAATAATTTGTCTCCCTTTGCTACATAAATCTATTCTCCATCTATTTTTCTCCCCTTACGTCATTTTATATACCGTATGCACATTTTCCAAACCATATTTACAACTTTTAACTTTTTATACACTAAATCCACGACCTATCTTAACGGGCGCAACTTATAGAGTTGCTTCCCTTAGCTCCAAACAACAACTGCTTATATTATTATCCCCCATATTAATAAAATCTACCAGTGCGTTTTTACTATACGCAAATTTCCTAACCCATATTTTCACACTCAGTCTGTCCAGTCACCCATGACTTCACCCTTCAGTTACAACAATAACGTTCCCGCTCTTGGGTATACATGTGTACAAAAGTACTTGAAGGGTCAGATGCATACAAGGGAAGGAAAAACTCCTACACCAGTCAACTAAGAATATATACCAATACTTGATACAGACACAAGAACCACCTTTAGACCAACGAATAAAAATAGGATACAAATACGGGATAACAGATTATACGGAAATCTTCGCAAATCTACATATAAAAAACATATCACCAGAGGCAAGGGAAATAACCTATAGATTATTATTCAATTTAACACCGCTCACACAGAAAAAAGAACACAGGAATATGACCTTGCAAAAATGTAGACTCTGCTTTGGTACAACAGCAAAAGAAACAGAAGACCATATCTTCTTCCGTTGTAATACGATCAAATCAACAGTAGAAGAGCTGGAAAAAACTTTTAGTAGATACACAAATAGGAAAATTGACATATACAAAGCAATTATGCTAAACATAATTCCAAAAATTGACCCGCCCTTGCGGGAAAAAATATTACGCATTTTAGCAGAATATAGGGACACCGTGTGGAAATGCAGAAACAAAGCAGTTTATGAGGGGAAATGTTTCAGTAAAAATTTATTTTTCTTCATATTTTCAAAAAAAAAGGAGCATATTTTAGGAACTTAGAACCAACAAGGGAGAACTGAAAATAATAACAATTTCTTTCTTTTTTCTTTTTATTTTTGGATGTATTTCTATGTGTATTTTTTAAACTTATCACTTTCTATACTTCACTTTGATTAAGGACGAAAGGGAAGTGTGAATACGCGCGAGTGTTTTTCATATGAAACATTAATGTTTTTTTTTTTCCTTCTTATATTTTCTTAAAAATGCACATAATTTAGTACAAGTGGAAATGCGAGCAAATGTAAGCTCTCTTTTCATACAAATGCAAATACTAGGAACTGCATAGGAATTTGAAGTAGCAAAAATCATTTTTATTTTCTATTATATTATTTTATTATTATGTTTTTTAACTTTATTTGTGAGAGTGCGAACAATTTCATATGTAATATACAATGTATTTTTCTGGTATTTCATGGAAAATGTACTTGTTTTTGTAAAGTGGAAAGTGTGAGCAAGTGTAAGCTTTTTTTTATATACATATGTAAAATACTAGGAACTACATAGGAACTTGAATCAGCTATAAATCATCTTATTTTTTTAGTATATTACTTTATTATTTTTTTTTTTTTAAATATTTTTTTAACTTTATTTATGAGAGTGCGAACGAAGTTTCATATGTAATTATACAATGTATTTTTCTGGTATGTCATGCAAAATGTACCTGTTTTTGTAAAGTAGAAGAACGACAAATAAAAGTTTAAAAATAAAAAAATAAAAAAAGTAAAAAATAAAAAGTACTTGAAGGGTCCTAATATAACCATGTGTCCGGCACAAAAGATCAGTACAGTGACACTTATGTGTCATTAGATCTTTCGTGTGAAAACACAGAGGATCATTACAGTGACACTTGTTTGTCATTGGGTCTTTTTGTGTTGGATCATGCGGTTATATTGGGCGTGTTCTCATGCGAATTAAATGCGACCTCATGCGAGGAAAAAAAAAAGTGTTGGGACATGCGTTTGTTTTGGGTGTGTTCCAATGCGACTCATGCGAGTTAAATGCGACCTCATGCGAGGACAAACAAACAAACAAAAGTACTTGCGTGAACAGAGGAGTCTGAATCACTTCTTAAATCAATTCCGGGACCTAAGAGTCTTTTATATTTGGACATGCTCCCTAATATAACCATGTGCCCGGCACAAAAGATCAGTACAGTGACACTTATGTGTCATTAGATCTTTTGTGTGAAAACACAGAGGATCATTACAGTGACACTTGTTTGTCATTGGGTTTTTTTGTGTTGGGACATGCGTTTGTGTTAGGTGTGTTCCAATGCGACTCATGCGAGTTAAATGCGACCTCATTCGAGGAAAAAAAAAGACACTTATGTGTCATTAGATCTTTAATGTGAAAACACAGAGGATCATTGGTGACTGTAAAGGTCGGTTCTGTGGCCACCATAAGTGTAACAGTGTGTTTTGCCCTCCATAAGTTTAACAGGCTGTTGCTTGATTGGTAGTGTTGCAGATCTCACTGGCCTTAGTAGTGTTGTGTAGAAACGTAGATGTTGCTGGAGTGAGTGAACGCAGTTCACCAACAAGGTGGGAGCTGCTGTACAGTATTTCTTGTAACTCAAACGCCACACAGGCTATCATAAATATTGTAGGCGCTGGTTGTCCGCCATAATGTTGACATTCATGTCTTGTCTTCAAAGCGTTGTAGTGTTATAGCAATGGTGCGTGAGAAGATATCAAAGAGTGCGAATGGGTCTGTAAAGGTTCGTGGAAGACAGTCATCTACTGAACAACACACTCTTGCACCACAACGTAGAAAGTCATGGAGCTTGGTAACACCTCTGACGTTTTCAAGACTTTAATACAGTACGACTACAAGGGACGTCGACATCAATATAAATAGTCATTTGACAAAACTCAGGACATCGTAAACATGACAAATGTTCAGTACAGTTTGCATCGACAGTTCATCAGTAAGCTGTGCATATATGACGCTGACCTCAATCTATCCCTCTTTCTACAGCTACAGCAAAAATACCCCGCATCGCCAGCGGGTCTTCAAATATATGAGCTTAGTTCCGCTCTACTCTGACACCAGCAAGTCAGATACATTTTCTAGTATACAGCAGGCCGCGAAATATGGCGGGGCCCTAAATACAGTGTCCTCTATGATTCCTTGAACAAAACAAGGTATGTCAGCATAATTCGTGAGCTCAAACTCTAGTATTCTAAATGGACTCTTTCCCGCCCAGGGAAAAGTCACTAAGCTGGTAACAAATGTTATTCACGATTTTGGCAATAGAGAAAATGATTTGAAGGATAATTTACCTTGACATCTCTTCAGAATAAGCACCAAAAACTCACTCGCCTCCTAGGCGCTTAGAATAATATGGGGAAACAATCTTTAGACATCTTGGTCACACACACAGAGGACTTTCCTTCCCCAGGCATAAAGCCAGATCGAAGACGCCAACACGTCTTGACCGTTTGAAAACCACAGCTCGACTCCTTAACAAAATGTCTTTCTTAACGCGCCACAAAACTCGCGCATGCGTCGTGAGACGCAAGACCCCTGAGTTAGACTCAGGTGGGCGATCTGAAAACATTCTAGGAAAAGCTGACCATTCAAGCCATATATGGTGAGGTAACAAGACATCGGTTCTAAAATTAGACCGCTTGGAAAAAAACAAGTGGGATAACAACAACTGTTGACTTCAACCCAAGTAAAAAATAAGTAACTCCCCTTTGATCAAGAATCTAACAAATAATGTCTCCAAACTTAACAGGTACATTTAACAAACTATAAACTCAGCGAAACTGTCCGCAACAGTTTACCGCTGCCCCCGGGAAAAAAATGAAACATTTTAAAAAAAAAATACTTCCAAGAGCAAGATACAACAGGCGCATAACGCTTGAATGATGCGCAGACGAAAAGTATCACAAATAAATATGACTTCTAATGTGAGGCTAACTCGACGCATGGAGCGTCAAGTGAGAATATATCTCAGAACATTAGACAAAGCATTTCTCTAAGTATATACATATCCAGGGAGGTGCCACCAACGTACACTACAGTGCTGGCAATGTTATAATGCAAGCAAAAGTTACATACATATAATTTTATCACATCAAGTACCCCTTATCTCCATGTTTAGCAATTACCAAAAAATCTTCAAAAAACCAACGGTGTCCTTATCTTAATGTACTGCAGTATAGTGATACAATCACTTTAACAACAAAAGGTTGCATCATTTTCAAATGTAATATATGCTTTAATACAATGTTACATACTATATTAACTATGTAGATGATCAATGAAGTCCAAGAACATAGTCTAAGCGGGCGCATCTATAGTGTCGTCCGAAGGGTAAGTATGGACATCATAATACGTCATGGTTGGCAGAATGTAAAGATTCTCCCAGAACATCAACGATTTGCTGAGAAAATACAAATAACACAATTCTATTTGATAACCGTTAGATTTTCTAATATACAGTAATCAAACATACATTCTTAACCATTAACTGTGGCCGTGCGAACTTTCGGCCCTTATATTGCGATAACTCAACCTTCCTCCGTTATACCAGATATGGTAACGGAGAAAGAAATCACTTAATTTACAATTCTAAAGTGAAACAAATGTGCTAATTTATATTGTTATAGTAAAGAACTGTCATAAGTCTAGATATGTATCAGGAAATCTAGGACACAAGAGTTAAGTGGAATCATGTGGTCATCTAGACAATATATCTGCCATCACATTATCCGAACCACGGATAGCTCGTACCGTGAAATGAAAAGGTTGAAGAGCAATGGCATATCGAGTGGATCTCGAGCTCTTCAAGTTCTTACTCTGAATAGCAGTAAGAGCTTTTTGGTCGGTTTCCACAATGAAATGCGCGCCAAGAAGGAATCTTTGTAGCTTAAGGATTGACCAAACCATAGCCAACAATTCACGGTCTAGAACCGAGTAATTCCTTTCAGCCGCATTCAGTTTCCTAGAGATATACATTACAGGATGCAGAGTTTCTGAATACTCCTGCATTAGTGCCGCCCCGATCCCAGTGGATGAGGCGTCACTACGAAGAACAAAAGTCTTATAAGTAGTAGGTAGCCTTAAGATAGGGGAGATGAGAATAAAGTTTTAATCTGATCCAATGAAGACTGGCATTCTTGGGACCAGCGCACCATATTAGGAGACCCTTTCTTTAATAGGGTTGAAAGAGGTGCCATAATAGAAGACAGATTCAGGATGAATCTTCCGTAAAATTGTATTAAACCTAAGAGACTACGTACTTGCTTTTTCGTCTTAGGAATAGAAATGTTTAGTATCTTAGAAGTGTTGTGGTCCTCTGTCTTCAAGAGACCATGACCAACACGGTGACCCAGGAAAGAAATTTCACTAAACCCTACATAGGCTTTAGAGGGTTTTGCAGTCAAATTATGCTCGCGTAGAGTAGACAGTAATTCATATAAACCCAAATAGTGATCTTCCCAAGAATCACTGAAAAGACAGATATCGTCCAAGTATACAATGACATCTGAACGATATGAAAGAATTCGACGCATCATGCGTACGAAAGTAGCTGGGGCGTTCATAAGACCGAAAGGCATGAAATTCCATTGAAACAAACCCCTAGGTGTTGAGAAAGCAGTGAGAGGTTTGGCGCGTTCAGTTAGAGGAACTTGCCAATAACCTTTCGACAAGTCGAGTTTGGTAAAGAAACTAGAATTAGAAAGTCTATTAAGTAGATCTTCTAATAAAGGCATAGGATCAGCATCGAACTTCGTAACTTGGTTTAATTTGCGATAATGGACGCAAAGGCGTATGTTATTGTCTTTCTTTCGAACAATAACCATGGACGAAGAGTATGCTGAAGTGGATGGTTCAATTATTTTCAACTGTATCATTTCATCCAATTCTTTCTCGACCTATGTCTGAAAATGAATAGGGATTGGGTAAGGTCTGACTCTGATAGGATTATGGTCAGTAAGCATTATGTCATGTTCAATGACATGTGTGTGTCCAGGAATGTCGGTAAGGACATCCTGAAATGTTTGTAACATAGATAAGACTTGTCGCGGTTCCTCAGTAGATAAATTAGGAGAAACAGTAACGTTTTCCATGATTCCGTAGAGTGAAGTGTAATCACTGGAAGAGGAAGATTAACATCTGAGAAAATAGTTTCCTCTTCCTGTATAACCGACAGGGATGAGTAATGACCATGTGGGACTGGAGAATCGTCCGTCGCCTGGAAAATAGGCTGCAAATAGTCTGGTCGTTCATGGAATTCCGTGAGCATGTTTAAATGAAAGGTTTTATGCTTTCCGTCAATATCGACAACATAGTTGTTACCGTTGGCTTCTCACTGTTGCCGTTAACACTGTTAATGGGGCTGGTTTATACTGGCTCTTCTATTTACGTTTACATATAATTATCCATTGTCTTTTCTCAGTAAATTATGAGATCGTGCTCTTGATGGTGAAGTACGCGAAGGTGGGATATAATATTGACAACTTCATCATACAGTCAAATTCTGACGTTATAGATTTGATAAGTCCTTTCTCGAGTCCACAAACATGTATTATATCGATTCCATACAAGAACAGTTTACACATGGTCATCATGAAGAATTATAAATAATAAGTTGCAGTTCATACTTCAAATATTATTCCTTTACAAATCAGTCCTTTGTCTCCTAGCTTGAAAACATAGTAGTCAGAACCGCATAACTGTATGCACGCGTGGTTGGAAAATCCAATACACCGACAGTGAGATTATGCGTCTGGCATTAGAATAACTAAGGCGGACTATATATTCACGTTGACAAGGTTTAGTCAATTACTAACCTGTACCTTCATCTTTCTTCGTTATCACATTGGACTGACCCATGTCCATTATTTAATGTACTATAATTGTGCGGCAATATAAGCCCGGCAATAAAACATTCCAAGGACACGTCTTATCGGTTCGACGGTCGTCTAGAAAAGGGTCTCGTCTCTTGGTCACCGTGCGTGACAACTAACGCTGAAACGTCACAGCGTTCACTAGACCAATAATACTTTTACATTACATTACACGTTGTAACCCCTAAAATCAGATGCTGTTAACCTCTAGCAGACCATGCCAATAAATCTGCCGTAACAATTCCCTGTCCACTGGGGGAAAAAAAAAAAAATCTATTAGATAGATTTTTTTTTTTTTTTTTTTTTTTTTTCAAAAACCTATCTGAATGAATACCAAAAAAAAAAAATTTAACAATATCGAAAAATTTAACCAACAATGCGGCATATGGACTACGATGTTCTGTCTAGAACAGTGTCGTGGTCATGTCGACTCAGTAACAGTCATCTAATATATTAATAATCATATTATACATAAGTGTTATACATAAATGACTAATGTTGATATCTATTAAATAATTAAATTAAAATATGTCGCAATGAACTGTCATGTCAGACTAATTTAACGAGTTAAAATTTAATTAATTAATTATATTGAGTGTGTAATCAAAATAAAGTTATTGCAAATCTAATGTGAGAGAACTGAAGGGATATGTTAAGTAGAAAAATAAATAAATAAATGAAAAATAAAGTAGCGAAAGACAGTAATGTATAAATTTAACTTAATTATGTGTGTTGGAAATTAAATAAGTGTAGTATTAAGTTGTTAAAACCTATCTAACTAATTTAAACAATAATATAGTATGTAATGTATCAACCTAATTAATAAACATAATAGTTACATACAATAACATTATCTAAGAATCATGTGAGATCTTATTTTTTTTCTTCTTTCAAAATTTTTTTTCATCTTCAAATTTCATTTCATTTTTTTTTCATATTTATCTCACCTTTTTATTTTATTTTCCATTATTTTAACGTAATTAACTAAAATTAATGAAAGTTGGATATGATGATCCATACGTAGGCTTGATCATTGTGAATTCCGATTAACAAACAAATATTTAAATGTTTCAGTTCATGAGAATCGAAGCTATTGACAATTGTTCATGTCGCATACTGAGTTACTTTGATAGTGTTTTCTATTATTTTCACTTGATGCAAGGAAATGTGTCCAATAGTTTTGTCATAAATGAAATTCACACAAAGTTCTGGTGTAAATACGACCATAGTGTCATTTGATTTAGTTCATTTCGTTTTCGCAATCGTCTGTACAAGTTATTTAGTTGAATTGTAAGCAAAGGTTTATCTCCATGTTAAGAATTTCGCGATAGGATTCATTCTTCTGTGACACGTAATTTCGGTTGACGTATTAGAAAAGTGTCAGTGTTGATTGCTATACATCCAAAGGATTTCTAGATAGTGCGTCTGCGACGATATTGTCTGTCCCATAGATGTACTCAATCGTAAAGTTGAATGGTTGAAGGAGAATAGAGTATCTGGTGAGCTTTGGACTTTTATGATTCGCCCGTCGTAGTGATGCTACGGCCCTTTGATCAGTTTGTACTACGAAAGGGGCTCCCAGTAGAAATTTCTCAAGTTTGGTTATCGCCCACACGACGGCTAAAAGTTCGCGGTCAACGGTAGAGTATTTCACTTCTGGTGGTTTCAGTTTTCGTGACACGTACAAGTTTGGATGGAGGATGTCGTCATGGTATTGGAGCAAACATGCGCCAATTCCGTAGTTACTCGCATCTGTGCGGAGAATAAACTTTTTGGAAGCATCAACAAGTCTCAAAATAGGTGGGTTTGAAAAGATATTAATAATATTAAGGTATACATTATTACACTCATTAGTCCATGTCACCTTCACTGGCATGTCCTTCCTCAGTAATGAGGACAATACAGCCGTGATGGATGACAGGTTAGGTACGAATCTACTGTAATATTGGACTAGACCTAACAAGCTTCTAACCTGTTTCTTCGTTTGAGGAACGGAAATGTTTAAAATTTTTGAAACTGTACTGGGTAGTGTTCGGATATATCCTGCTCCAATAATGTGACCCAAAAAAGTTATTTCGTGAAACGCTACTTGTAATTTTGTGGGTTTAGCAGTTAAATTGTTATTTCTTAATGTATCCAAAACGTATTCGAGACCCACAACATGTTCCTCAAAAGATGAACTAAATAAGCATATGTCATCTATGTATGTAATAATGTCTGGTCTACCTGAAAAAATGTGTCGCATCATGCGAACAAAGGTAGCTGGAGCGTTAACAAGCCCAAAAGGCATCACATTCCACTGGTATAGACCTAGCGGAGTTGAAAACGCTGTGTAGTATTTAGCTTTTTCGGTTAGTGGTATCTGCCAATAACCTTTAGTTAAGTCTATCTTAGTGAATATAGTTGCTGTCGATAGACGTGGCAGTAAGTCATCGAGAAGTGGATGTGGTTCGCTATCAACTATCGTTTGTGCATTTAATTTTCTATAGTCGACGCATAGTCTAATGTTATTGTCCTTCTTTCGGACAATAACTAATGGAGAAGAAAATGGGGAATTACTAGTTTCGATAATTCCTAAAGATAACATCTGTTCAAGTTCCTTAGTAGTTTTAGTAAGAAAGTGTAGAGGAACAGAATATGGATGTACCCGAATTGGAGTATCATCATTAAGAGTGATGTCATGATTAATGACTGATGTGCGACCTGGAATGTCGGTTAACACATCTTGATAGGATTGTAGAAGTTCAGCTATCTGTTGATGCTGTTGCGGTGTAACTGACGAGGAGATGGTTACATCCCGCCAAGATTCACTAGGCTGTACTACAGGTACAGGTAATGCTAACTGTACCTCAGGAAAAGATGATTCTTCTTCCTGGATAACAGACAAATTAGAATAGTGACATCTAGGTACGAAAGTGTCATCTAGTTCATGAAAAATAGCTTGTAGATGTTCAGGTCGAGTATGAAATTGCTTGAGCATATTTATGTGAAATATTTTGTGATGTCCCTTAATGTCCAGGACATAATCAACATCAGAAATCTTATTGATAACCTGGTAAGGACCGTTCCACGAGATTAGTAGTTTATTATTGTTATGTGGCAATAACACATAAGCTTGATCTCCTGGAAATAATTGACGTAATCGTCTATTACTGTTTTGGAAAGTTCTAGCTTTCTCTTTCGCAGCCTCAGATGAAGCTGTTGCCATTTTACAGGCATCAATAATGTTATTCCGGAGATTAATTACATACTCATAGGATGACTGGGTATCCTGAGTCATCTCGGAGTCAATCAATAAGTCTTTTATTAGTCCCATAGGACCTCTTGGTGGAGCGCCAAAGACTAGTTGAAATGGAGAGAAGCCAGTTTGTTCATGTGGCACCTCTCGATAAGCGAATAACACAGCTGGTAGAACTCTGTCCCAGTCGTGTGGATGGTTAACTGTAACTTTATGTAACATTTGTTTGAGTGTGCGGTTAAGTCTTTCTACAGCACCATTACTCATTGGGTGATAAATGCTGCTGAGATTTCTATCTATTTGCCAAGTCTTCATTACCTCTGTCATAGTCTCAGATATAAATTGAGAACCATGATCTGACAAAAGTTTTCTAGGAAAACCTACTCTAGAAAAGATAAGGTGTAGTGCATCAGCTACATCTGTGGTGTTGGTTGTTTTTAATGGGATGGCTTCTGGCCATCGTGTGCATAAATCGATGCAAGTGAGAATAAATCTATGTCCTCTGGCTGATGGTAAAAGTGGGCCAATGATATCAATGGCCATTTTGTCGAAAGGTCTCACAGATATGTCACAAGCCTGAATAGGCGCCGTGTGAAAGGCTCCCCGTGCTTTCACTTCTTGGCATATCGTACAGGAGCGTACGTACTGTGAAATATCTCGTGATACTCCCGGCCAAAAAAAAAGACGATAATACTCGCGAACGTGTACGAGTATTAACCCATGTGACCTGCACACTTAGAATCATGTGCGTGTTGAAGTATGTACCGTCTAAAAGCAAAAGGTACCATGACTTGTTGTCTTATCTGAGTTTTATCCATAAAACATCTTAATAAAATGTCATTTTTAATGCTAAACCAATGACTATTATTTTTGTTCATAGCAAGATTGTCAGCTTTGTTGACCAGTGAAAAAAATTTTGTTAGTGACCTGTCTTCCCTCTGTTTTGCAGCAAAGGATACTCGGTCAATAGCAGAATGAATCTCGATACTTTCATGATCGTCTGTTTCCTTGTTTTCAGTGTCCATAGTCTCTAATTTTTTTGTATGTGCTCTGGTTATTGCTGCATTTCCGATGCATAGATTATTTTTTTTCCCATTCAATAATCTCTTCTGGTGTGCAATCTTTACTCCCGTGTATGCATCCCACCATAAGGTCGGCAATTGGGTTTCTTAACATGCATGCTTTAACGTTGCCTGTGAAAAAGGGTGTTTCAAGATAGATAATAGCAGTTGGATAACATTCTATGGTTCCACCAAAGGTCATACACCTGACATGTTCTCCAGTTGCACAATTCGGATGAACAAGTGTCTGACGGATTCCGATCGTGGTCGATCCCGAATCTCTTAAGACTGAGACGATGGATCCATTAACTTTTCCTCTGTTGAAGATCAGCGAGCCTGTTCCATCATTGACTGCTAGACTGACTTCTGGTAGAATGTGTCCGCAGTTCAGAACTGTCTCTTTTGCTTTCTGAAATATAAGATTACATGTTGGGCAACTATTTGCCACGTTATAATTCATTGCAAAACAAGTAGATGAAGACTGTATTTTGTTATCAGTAGGTGAACTCTCAACAACAGGGGTTTGTAGCAGTAGTAACGGCTGCCCCTGTATTATGGTTATAATTTGTCGATCTATGAGAATGAGAACGATGACGAGAATAATTAGATGAATTATCCCGTTGTCCTCTATTGTAACTGTTATCTCGATGTCTCGAGTTATAATTATCGCTATTGTTCCACTTGTTACCATTATTATAATTATATGAACGATTATAACTTGAGTTACGTGGATTACTGTTGTATCTTGACTGAGGTGAATAATTTCTGGTTTGTTGTCTTCCTCTATTAAAGTTATTGTTAAAGTTATTCTGTCCCTTATGAAAATTAATGTCATAGTTTCCTTTGAACCTACCTCTGTCCACACTGTGTGTTCTAGGTTTGTTATGATTATGATATGCCATATTGGAGGCTACAGGAAGTGGTTCTCTTGTCAACGAGCCAGAAATATTAGCATTCGGATGAGCTGTGCAGTAATTTAAAGAAATTTTTTCTAACTCATCAATAGATTCTGGTTTTCTTTCTTGCAGATAAGCAAAGAATGGTGGGCTGACAGAAGATAATACTTTATCCCTCAATAACAAATCGACTAACTTGTCGTAAGATTTGTTGACACCTGCCAGTTCAGCCCATCTGTTAAAAGTATTGCGTATGTTAGCAATAAAACCTGTGAAATCTTTATTGTTATCTGGCAACAAACTTTTAAAACGTAATCTACATGACTCTTCGTTCAAGTGGAAACGGCGTAATAACAACGTCTTAATGGCCTCATAGTCTGTGGATAATGTTGGATCTATATTTTGTGCTGCACTTGCAGGTTCGCCATCCAGAAATTCCTTAAGTTTAAGTGCCCATGCAGTTTTGTCAAGGTTATTGACTTTACATATATCCTCAAAGCGCGCCAGCCACGATGAAAGGTCATCCATGTGTAACTTGAATGGTGGTAGTTTAAAGTAATAATTGCCCTTAAGTCGGGTGGATGAAGATCCAGATTGAGCATTATCATTTTGGCTTGATGCAGCACTCTGCGAATTAAGTTTTGCTGTTTCCAATTTAAGCCGTTGCAGTTCCATTTCTTGCTGCAGTATGATTTCTTGTCGTTTCAATTTATTCTCTTCTTCAATCCGTAGGATTTCATCTCTTGCCACCTTTCTTTCTTCTTCTTGTCTTAATTCAGCTTTCTTTTCAGCCTCCTTTCTTTCAAGTTCTTCCATCTCTGCCTTATATCTTGACAGTTGTTGTTCAGCAAATTCAAGGAGTGCCTCTCCCTTTTTATTACAATCTTTTCCAATTTTAATGAAATGGTCCAAGGTAAGCATTCTTGGAGTTTAATTATTTAAGTATTTAATTACTTATGTCTTGTAATCGACAATGTAATCTATGTCGATAATAATATTACTGTATTGCTATGTATAAGTTCCACAAACAATAATATTTTGTAGAAATATTATATATATACTCACTGAATATCTATCATAAATAGTTATGATAGTTAATTATATAAGCTGCTGAAATTATATCAAGCGCTTAATATTAATAATTATGTGTATTATCCCCAAATAATTAGTCTTAATTGTCACTAAGTTCACAATATAGTACTGAGAAAGTGTACTAAGTTATATTAGATATGTATTAATATGTTATAAAGTTTTAATAATTAATCATTATAATTTATGCCTTAATCATGAGGCATAAAGTGCATTGCCCATTTCTAGGACCACTACTGCAAATATGTGCAAAGTCCCTAATTCCTCATCAAAGCTTATAAAAATTTCATCATATTCATCTACACTATAATTAATGAAGAAATTATAGCATTAATATTAAATTAATAAAATATGTAATGAATACAAACAATACAAATGGGTTAACCAAGGATTACAGAACAGGAGCACAATACAAAAGTGACATTTTCACAAAAATAAATGCTATTATAAAACCAAGTGTACTAACCGGAAATGTAGAAGGGTGAAGGTTAACTGAGGAAACGAACATATTTTGTACTATGAAAGATGACGTCACAGGACTCATTTGACGTTAATACAATACATTTAATTAAAATAAAAGATAGCTAGATCAGAATAACAAGATAGCTTACGAACATAGGACTGCAAATGAATAAAATCCAAGAACCAAATACACATGAAAACAACAGTTAAAACATGACTATACACCTAACATGCAAAGTGAATTAATGCAAGACCGAACCCGAACGATCACCGATAACGATAATTCGACGCTTTCTTCGCGAGGTGCTATTAATTCACAGCCTTAGGAACATTCAAAATGAATATCGGCATCCTGAGAGCCATTTTTATTCATATGAACCGCCGCCCATCCATACCCGCAAATAACGGACAACATCAACGGACAAAAAGAAACAGATAGAACATCGATAAACAATTAATAGAGAGGACATGCCTGCAAAATGGTATGGACTCGTTAGTGTGTTAATGAATGACAATCGTCCTAGGTCTAAACTTATCTTTTGAAGGCTCCGGCGATGGCAAATTCGTCAACGGACTAGACTAGTGCCTAGTACTGTTTGCTCATGATTGGCTGATCACAGTATTCTCTTGTCTGGTCTTCTTGATTAAGCAAATATTAATCAAAACTGGAATGAGTTGACGGTTGTTCCTTTCGAAGCGCGGCATCTACGCACGATGTAGTGACGTCAGAGTTGCATTGCGTAGTCATGTGTTCAACGTAGTGTTATGCAGATCATGTGACTTGCTTGTAATGGTAAACAGTTGGCAACACATGTAAACAAGAAAATCTTTTTTTTTTTTTCGTCCCCACACTGGCCAACCACTGTTACCGTTGGCTTCTCACTGTTGCCGTTAACACTGTTAATGGGGCTGGTTTATACTGGCTCTTCTATTTACGTTTACATATAATTATCCATTGTCTTTTCTCAGTAAATTATGAGATCGTGCTCTTGATGGTGAAGTACGCGAAGGTGGGATATAATATTGACAACTTCATCATACAGTCAAATTCTGACGTTATAGATTTGATAAGTCCTTTCTCGAGTCCACAAACATTATTATATCGATTCCATACAAGAACAGTTTACACATGGTCATCATGAAGAATTATAAATAATAAGTTGCAGTTCATACTTCAAATATTATTCCTTTACAAATCAGTCCTTTGTCTCCTAGCTTGAAAACATAGTAGTCAGAACCGCATAACTGTATGCACGCGTGGTTGGAAAATCCAATACACCGACAGTGAGATTATGCGTCTGGCATTAGAATAACTAAGGCGGACTATATATTCACGTTGACAAGGTTTAGTCAATTACTAACCTGTACCTTCATCTTTCTTCGTTATCACATTGGACTGACCCATGTCCATTATTTAATGTACTATAATTGTGCGGCAATATAAGCCCGGCAATAAAACATTCCAAGGACACGTCTTATCGGTTCGACGGTCGTCTAGAAAAGGGTCTCGTCTCTTGGTCACCGTGCGTGACAACTAACGCTGAAACGTCACAGCGTTCACTAGACCAATAATACTTTTACATTACATTACACGTTGTAACCCCTAAAATCAGATGCTGTTAACCTCTAGCAGACCATGCCAATAAATCTGCCGTAACAATAGTCGACATCGGAAATTCTTGAGACTATTGTATACGGACCTTTCCATGCAATAAGAAGTCTGTTCTCCCACAAGGGAGCAAAATAAGTGCTTTGTCGCCAGGACAAAGTTGTCGTAGGCATCTATTCTTATTTGCAAATTGCCTTGCCTTTTCTTTAGCAAATTCGGATGAGGAAGTTGCTAATTTGCATGCTTCGATAATCTTCTGTCTGAGAGCAATGACATACTCATATGAAGATTGTGTGTCATCGTTAATATTATCAGCAGTTATAAGATTGTGAAGCAAAGACATAGGACCGCGCGGTCGCGCGCCAAAGACAAGTTCAAAAGGAGAAAACCCTGTATGTTCGTTGGGGACCTCTCTACTGTATATGCAAAGAGAGCCGCGGGTAAAACCCTGTCCCAATCCTGAGGATGATCCTCAGTTATCTTCCCAAGTAAATTCTTGAGTGTTCTATTCAAACGTTCAACTAACCCATTAGACATTGGGTGATAAATACTACTCAGAGACCTTTTAATATGCAGAGTAGACATTACCTGCGACATAGTGTCTGATATCAATTGGGTGCCATGGTCTGACAATATTTCTCTGGGAAATCCCAAACGAGAAAATATCAGCCAAAGAGCGTCTGCGATATCGGCAGTGGAGATGCTCTTAAGAGGTATAGCCTCTGGCCAACGTGTGCACATGTCAACACATGTTAGGATAAATTGATCTGCTCTGGCCGACTTGATCCTAAAAGGGCAAATAATATATATTGCCATTTTCTGAAACGGCCGAATAAGAATGTCCGCAGCCTGGATAGGTGCTGCATGCCGTGTACCTCTCGATTTGACCTCTTGACATATTTTGCAAGATCGACAATAAATGCGTATGTCCTTATTCACAAATGGCCAAAAGAAAGCCGCAAGAACTCTCGACTTAGTACGGGAAAAACCCATATGTCCAGCACACTGAGAGTCGTGAGCATGTTGCAGAATTTGGACTCTCATACTCCTGGGCAAAAGAATTTGTGAATGCGTAGACGTAGTCGAGTCTTGTACCATACGCACTAGTACACCATTCTTCATTGTAATCCAAGATTTGCGATTTGTGTTCTGATTTGGATCACCCTTTTAAGCAAGAAGGAAGAATTTTTTTAAAAAAGGATAATCTTCTTGCAGTTTTATGAAAGAGTCACGCGAAATCACCAAGTGACCATCTTGGCTATGCACTTCATTACTTTCAGTCGATGAAGTTTGAGGCATATTAAGAGCTTGTGCTCTTGTGACCACTGCATTGGCAGCTTGAATATTTTGTTCTTCCCAAGCAGCAATCTGCTGCGGGGTGCATTCCTTAACTCCGTGAATACGACCGATGATAAGATCCGCAATGGGATTAGGGAGAAGACACGCGTGGACATTTCCCGTAAAGAAGGGAGTAGCAATGTGAATGATAGCAGTTGGATACTTTTCCAGAGTGCCATCAAATGTCACACATTTGACCACCTTTCCCGTCGCACAGGAAGGATCTATGAGAGATTGCTTAACTCCGATAGTAGTGCATCCACAATCAAAAAGGTCTGAGACTGGATTATTATTCACTAGACCTTTATGTAAGATAAGAGATCCTCTCCCGTCATGCGCAACTGCAGCAGGAAGAGCGGGAAGAGGGTTACCACAACTTAAGGTAGTTACAGTAGTCGGTTCGAACAATGTAGTGCATTTGGGGCTTTGAGATGCTCTCCCAAAATCGAAAGCAGAACAATTGATTGCATTAGAGTTTTTATTATCGTTCACTTGATTACAGGCTCCCTGAGACTCTTGTTGTACAGAGTTTGCCTGGTGATATGATCTATATTTGTTGTGTTGAGATCTACCGTGATTATTATTTCCTCTGAAATTGTCATTTTTTTGCTCTACTGTAACCATCGTTATGGTTTGACTCCCAGTTTCCATAGTCACTATTGTCATTTTTCCAATGACGAGAATATTTATTAGTTTGGCTTTGTTGTCTTCGTGAAGAATGGCTTGGATAGTTTCTATTGTGACTACCCCTATGAAAGTTTCTATAATTGTTGGACCCAAAATAATGAGGACTGTCAGATCGCCTCCAGTTCTTCGAAGAAAAACCATTATGTGATGGATTACTTTGATTCTGAGCATAATTACGATTACTCTTCCTATTAAAGTTGTGTTGAGCACCTTGAAATTTACGAAGAAATTTATGGCCATATGGTGCTGCAGAAGCAACTGGCAAACCTTCCTTAACTTTAGAGTTGCTAACAGTTACATGAGGGTGCGCAGTGACATACTGGCAACAATGTTCTTCAATATCTTTTATGTTCTTAGGTTTATGCTCATGTAGAAAAGCAAGAAAAGACTCAATGACGAATGACATAACTTTGTCTCGAAGTAATAAGTCCATAAGGGCTTCATATGTATGTTCTGTTTTAGACAGCTCAATCCATCGTGTGAACGTAAGACAAATTTTTGAGATGAATTCTGAGAATTCTACCCCAGTTTCTGGTAACATAGTCTTGAAGCGAAGACGATAACCGTCTTCGTTAAGTTGATATTTCTTTAACAAGGCTGCTCTGACAACATCATCATTATTCTTGTCAGGCCATCTACCATGCTTAACATATTTAGAGCTTCACCTTTAAGTATCTCTGACAACTGATTAACATATTGTGACCTATCTACTTTATAAGTTTGACATGACCGTTCAAATCTGTCCAGTAGAACGTTATATCGTCACTGGAAGAATTGAAAGCAGGTAGCTTGACCTTATAAGTAGTAGCATTTGTCTTATTAGAAGTTGACTGATTATTTGGATCATTAGCATTACCCATATTCATCAACTTCAATTTTTCTAACTCCAAAGCTAAGAGTTTTTCTTCGTGTTCCATTTTTGCTTTTTCCTTTCTCTCTTCCGCTTCTCTTTCTAATTTTTTTATTCTCATTCTCCATTTGTAGCTGGATTTTTTTCTCCTCAGCTTCTCTTTCTAACCTTTTACTTTCAGCCTCCATTTCTAATCTTTTATTTTCAGCCTCCTTTTCTAATCTTTTACTTTCAGCTTCTATTTCTAATCTTTTACTTTCAGCCTAAATTTCTAATCTTTTACTTTCAGCCTCAGTTTCTATCTTTTTCTGCTCGGCTTCTCTGTTTTGTTTTTCTATTTCCATCTGGAATTTCCTTTCATCTGCCTGCATCTGCAATCTTAAATTCTCAGCTTCTATTTTCTTTTGCTCATTTTCCATTTTCTGTCTCTTTTCTTCCGACTTCAGTGCCTTGGCATATTCAGTAGTCGCGAATTTCTCTAATTTCTCACCAGACTTACCAAAAGATTTCCCTTGCTCTATAAAGTACTGTAGTGTAGACATTATGTCTAATAATATGAGATCAGTAACCTGAAATAATAAATTATTTTATTCCAACCTCAATGGGAACAAGTCTTTAATAAAGAACTTGTATAACCACCTCACTTTATCCCAATCTCTGTGGGAGACAAGTCTTTGATAAAGAACTTGTATAATCACCTCACTTTATCCCAATCTCTGTGGGAGACAAGTCTTTGATAAAGAACTCGTATAATCACCTTTACAATAATAACACCATCAATCAATTTTATATCCCAAGTACACTATACTACTAATAGTGTATGACTAAATATATATATATATATATATATATATATATATATATATATATATATATATATATATATATATATATATATAGCGTATGACAACAGAGAATAACATAAACAAAGAACAAGCATCAAGGACAATACGATAACATTCGCAGAAGTCAAATAAATTATAAAGCGAAACTAAAGACAATATCACAAAGCATGGAGTACAAAAAAATGGCCAAAAGAATGGACGCAGTCATTAGTAATACCGCTTCCAAAGAAAGGAAATCTAAAAATGTGCAAGAACTACAGAACCATTAGCCTTATTAGTCATCCAAGTAAGGTGATGTTAAGGATACTTTTGAACAGAATAAAACAGAAATCAGAAGAAATCTTGTCAGAGGAACAGGCTGGCTTTAGACCAAAAAGAAGTACCTCAGAACAAATCTTCAATATTAGATTACTGATCGAAAAACATCTCCAGCATCAACATGATTTATACCATAACTTCATCGATTTCACAAAAGCCTTCGATCGAGTCTGGCATGAAGGTTTATGGCAAATAATGAGAAAATTCAATTTTGATACCAACATCATAGATATCATTGAAGCACTATACAAGGACGCAAGCAGTGCTGTTTTTGCAAGCAATGACATTGGAGAATTTTTCAAAACAACTGTAGGAGTTCGCCAGGGATGTATCCTGTCACCAGTGCTCTTTAACATTTATCTAGAACATATTATGCAGGAGGCTCTCTACGATTATAAATCAACCATATCGATTGGAGGCCGACCTCTGTGTAATCTACGTTTTGCTGATGATATTGATCTGATAGCTGGAACAGAATCAGAACTTCAAGACCTTACCTCTAGACTGGAGAAAGTAACAAGAACATATGGGATGGAAATTAATATAGAAAAAAGCAAGATATTGGTGAATAGCCATAAGAAACATGTTCCGACCAACATTACGTTAAATGGGCAAACGTTAGAAGAAGTTAACACCTTTAAATATCTCGGGTCCACTATATGTAGTGATGGAAGATCAAATAAAGAAATCAAGACAAGACTTGAGATGGCCTCAGCTGCCATGACAAGGTTGAATGTGATCTGGAAAAGTAACATCAGTTTTCCTGTGAAGATCAAATTATACAAATCACTTGTATTATCTATTCTCTTGTATGGGTGTGAGGGCTGGACACTCACTGCAGATACGGAGCGAAGGATTCAGGCTTTCGAGCATAAATGTTATAGAAGAATTTTGCGCATTTGCTATAAAGAGCACAAAACAAATGTCTATGTTAGAGAGAAGATAAACACCTATGCAGGCCATCAAGAACCACTTTTGTCAATAGTGAAACGTCGAAAGCTTGCCTGGTTTGGGCATGTAACTCGTCATGACTCCCTTTCGAAAACGATCCTCCAGGGAACCGTCGAAGGTAAACGGAGAAGAGGAAGGCAAAGAAAATCCTGGGCTGATAACATCAAAGAATGGGCCGGACACGGTTTCTCCACACTTGTACGCATTGCTGAGAATAGAGAGCAGTGGAGGACCCTGTCTGCTGATGCTTCCACCATGGCACCCCTACGACCCATGACGGGTTATGGGTTGAGATGAGATGAGAGATGATGTGATGATAACTGCGAAATATCAAACGAAACAAATGACACAACAGTGTATAAACATAAAGGAGTATAGAACTAAAAGAAAGGAAGAGTAGGCGGACAAATACAAACAAATCAAATGAAAACTAAAGAACAAAAAAATATGACAAAAACAACGAAAGGTCCACCTCGTCACAACTAAACAAAAATATCGCGAAGCAACAAAAAGTCGCTGCTAATTTCCACAACAGGAAATTCGCGATAGGCCCTAAAGAACGCTCACAGTAGGCCCTCGATTAAGTGGGATATCCTACCGCAAGACACCGCCCAACCGTAAACCCGCTGAAATATAAACATATAAATAACATGTAGCATATAAGAACATGCAAACACAAGGTGTATAAAGAATGTGTAAAGAAGGCTCAGTTACACAATATAATGGCACAGTTCACAATAACAAACAGGCCACTTATCTTATTACATTCCTTTCGTCAATAACAGCAACGATGAAGCACTATATTCAGCATTCTCAGGATCAGAGGATCCAACGCTGAATGGTACATCTGAACTTGCTTCATATAACGGCAACAACGATGGTACCGGAACTTGACCTTCTGATAACAGTAACAACGGTATTACAGGAACTTGGCCTTCTGAATAACAGCAACAACGGTGGTATAGGAACTTGACCTTCTGACCAACAGCAACAACGATGGTATACAAACTTTATTAGCTGTATACAACTCAGGAAATGTAGAAATTTCGGCAATCTACCGGGCAGCGCCGGGTACTTTCAGTTACGACGAAGTTGACATCAGCACGCCAATAGCCCCATCAAGCTGGCTCACCATAAATGTAACAGTGTCTTTTGCCCTCCATAAGTGTAACAGGCTGTTGCTTGATTGGTAGTGTTGCAGATCTCACTGGCCTTAGTAGTGTTGTGTAGAAGCGTAGATGTTGCTGGAGTGAGTGAACGCAGTTCACCAACAAGGTGGGAGCTGCTGTACAGTATTTCTTGTAACTCAAACGCCACACAGGCTATCATAAATATTATAGGCCCTGGTTGGCCGCCATAATGTTGACATTCATGTCTTGTCTTCAAAGCGTTGTAGTGTTATAGCAGTGGTGCGTGAGTAGATATCAAAGAGTGCGAATGGGTCTGTAAAGGTTCGTGGAAGACAGTCATCTACTGAACAACACAATCTTGCACCACAACGTAGAAAGTCATGGAGCTTGGTAACACCTCTGACGTTTTCAAGACTTTAATACAGTACGACTACAAGGGACGTCGACATCATTATAAATAGTCATTTGACAAAACTCAGGACATCGTAAACATGACAAATGTTCAGTACAGTTTGCATCGACAGTTCATCAGTAAGCTGTGCATATATGACGCTGACCTCAATCTATCCCTCTTTCTACAGCTACAGCAAAAATACCCCGCATCGCCAGCGGGTCTTCAAATATATGAGCTTAGTTCCGCTCTACTATGACAACAGCAAGTCAGATACATTTTCTAGTATACAGCAGGCCGCGAAATATGGCGGGCCCCTAAATACAGTGTCCTCTATGATTCCTTGAACAAAACAAGGTATGTCAGCATAATTCGTGAGCTCAAACTCTAGTATTCTCAATGGACTCTTTCCCGCCCAGGGAAAAGTCACTAAGCTGGTAACAAATGTTATTCACGGTTCTGGCAATAGAGAAAATGATTTGAAGGATAATTTACCTTGACATCTCTTCAGAATAAACACCAAAAACTCACTCGCCTCCTAGGCGCCTAGAATAATATGGGGAACAATCTTTAGACATCTTGGTCACACACACAGAGGACTTTCTTTCCCCAGGCATAAAGCCAGATCGAAGACGCCAACACGTCTTGACCGTTTGAAAACCACAGCTCGACTCCTTAACAAAATGTCTTTCTTAACGCGCCACAAAACTCGTGCATTCGTCGTGAGACGCAAGACCCCTGAGCTAGACTCAGGTGGGCGATCTGAAAACATTCTAGGAAAAGCTGACCATTCAAGCCATATATGGTCAGGTAACAAGACATCGGTTCTAAAATTAGACCGCTTGGAAAAAAAACAAGTGGGATAACAACCACTGTTGACTTCAACCCAAGTAAAAAATGAGTAACTCCCCTTTGATCAAGAATCTAACAAATAATGTCTCCAAACTTAACAGGTACATTTAACAAACTATAAACTCAGCGAAACTGTCCGCAACAGTGACACTTGTGTGTCATTGGGTCTTTTTGTGTTGGGACATGCGTTTATGTTGGGCGTGTGCCAATGCGACTCATGCGAGTTAATGCGACCTCATGCGAGGAAAAAAAAATGCGACCTCATGCGAGGGAAAAAAAAAGAACAGATGAGTCTTTATATTGAAATGTAACCCCTTTAATAATATTTTCTTTGTTGTAAAATGCACATGTTTTGTAAATTGAAAAATTGTCCATGTACTTTCCACTTATTTCACTTTGTAAAATGTACACGGATTTGTAAATTGAAATGAAAGCAAATAAAGTTCACTTAAAAAAAAAATCATCAACAGAGAGGACACTATCTTCGTACGATCGCAATATACTAAAATGGTTTGTACCAAGCCACAAGCAAAAAAGAGCAAAATCTATAGAAGCCCGCCAGCACTTGACAGCAAACATGAATCTACAAAGACAGTCAGCCGGGGAGCACGACTGCCCCAATTACTCGCGTCGGGGCCGGTCCTTCTCAGAAGCCGAACAACGCAACCATTAACACTACGACCGATGAGCAACTAAGTGCTTTTAAGGCAGAGAATAACCAGGCTCCGAAGCCTGACAAAGCAACCTCACCGCTAAAACAAGATGTCGAAGTGGTGGCTCCATCGTGCAGTGACCAGGCAACATCTGCAAAACATGGCCAAAAAAACTTCGACGACAGAGGGTAACAATGCTCTACAGCCCGACAAAATAAATCCACCGATGTGAATCCGTCCCGCAGACCACACGCTTGGGACAGAGTTCATATGACAAGAGAGTCCCTGAGCTAATTATTTTAAGATGGAAAATGGGTGGGTAGTCCCATAAATCTGTCTTTGGTAAAAATGGGATTTCGCTGGTCTCAGTATATAGTCTGAGAATTAACAATTGTCTAGCACTGCATCCAACAACTTTGGTCACGAAAGAATCCAACTCGAATGATAAGCAGCCTGAGCTTAGGCGTAAGTCTTCCTTTTTCGCAAAAGTACAACCGAGTGGGTGTTAAGTCATATTTCCTATTAAGGGGAGTTAAGTGTTAAAGACTTGAATGTACGCGTCGGATTTTTGTACACGCTAGTAAACACGATCTGCGTGATGAGAGAATTTCTTAGTTGGGAGCTGTAGGCGGTAATTTTTGAACACAGCTCAACTGAGTGGTTGTTAGTTTGCTTTTTAAAAATAAGATAAAGTTTTCGAATGTTCTTAGTGAGGTTTTGGGAAGAGACGGTTGGGGCTGAGCTGAGTTCTCACGCGGTAGTTCGCATGAGGGATTTTTACTGAGCATTTTTGAGCAGCGGTAATTTCGTGACAGTGTGTTGCTGGCGGAGCTTCGAAATGGTTGTTCCATTTTCGTTAGTGTGTCCAGGTATTATTATCGAGGGATATATTTCTTGGAAGAGAAGATGGAATATATTGTTGTAGGGAAGAGTTTCCTTCCTAGATTGATTGTTCTGAGGCCATGGTGTATATATGTGGTGGGTTTTGATGTTATGAATGTTGGTGTTGTATTTAATTTTCAAGCTGAGGAGGCCCCTGAGTCTAACAATTGATGGGGTGTGTTCTCAGGGGACCTTTCTGCTACCACCCTAAGATCTCACTCAGAGTTATATTTTATACTTAGAATAAATGGTGACTACGTCTAAATGTCTAGGGTAATGTACGTGTGGTGTGATGCTAACCCAATATACAAGCACACACACAGAGATATTAAATTCTATGATCAACTCAACTAACACTGTTTTTTTTTAATTTGGTAATTAACAATTTTTTTACAATTTATTTTGTCCTGAACCTAATATTATTTTGGTCAGGACTATCAAAATCAAATGTAATCAATTTATATATATATATATAGGCAAATTCTATTAACTAAAAAGGACAATCTGTCCAAGAGCATAACATGAGATATACTAATGGTGTTGTTAAATTGCTAACTAGATGGCGGGTTGGGGTGTTTACATCATTCCCATGTCCTTATTCACAACTCTTCTTGTCACTTTACTGGGTGGAAATGGTTATTTAGTAATACAATTAATTTATAATATATTCTGTTGATGAATTGTCTCGTGCCAGATCATATTCACTTATCTGGCACGGGTAGTTTGAAATACAGTTGTCTTTCCGGCCAACGGCCACTGTCTCACTTGTCCTGAGGTAATATGGTAGAGAGCTTGTACCGATATTACTCCTCCAGTGGTAGAGAGCTTGTACCACTAGAGAAACTTCCACAAGATTCTTCACTCAGGAAAACTGGCACTTGACTAGTGCCAGTAAGAAACCCTGCAATATGAAATTTATGTCTCCTTCTTTACATAATATTTATGCTACCATTTCCACAAACAACACATTCAAAATAAAAGAACATGGTCAGATCTCTCTGACCAACCCAGCTCATCCACATAGATTGAGGTTACAGTCTGTCCTAGTTTTCTTTTTCCTCTCCCCTAATGGCTGCAACACCTCTGCCATTATCATTGATTTTTTCCATAAAATATGATGGGTGATATGATCCTTGATGAAAACCTATATAATCTTTTGGATCTACCTCTCTGGTAGTTTATTATATGATGGATCAACATCTAGGCCCTGCATAAGTCTGCTGGGGACCTATGTACTTACAATCGTAAAATATTTTTCATATGGCAGTATCTCACACTCAAATTTTTAAATAAAATATTAATAATTTCGTTCTTACCACAAATTCAATGAAATACACACAGGTACGCTGATTTGGCACAAATTTAGCTGTGCCGCTGTCAGACTATGACTGCTTTTCTTTAGTTATGTCTTCATTATATGGTGAAGCAAGTAAAACTTCTGGTCTATCAATCGACCTGTTTAAGGGAACGTTCTTCTACAAATGGCGTCCCCCCCCCCCCCCTTTCCAATTTTTTTTCTCAATATCCCCTTTGCTGGCCAATAAAAATCGGCGTCTATCAAATTTTGAATTCAAAGTTAAAAAGAAAAACAAAACTCCAAACAATTTGTTGTTCTGCTGTCGGTCGGTCCGTCCGATCTTGGCATTGCATCTAAAAATAGGCTTGATTTTTGGGCTAACAAATTTCAATTCCACCTCTCTCTAACGCTTTTTTCAAACTAAAACGACAATGTCTGTGTTACGTCATAAAAATACGCCACTAACAGGAAATGAGAGATGTGTGTGTGGTTATACACTTTCAACTGCATGACTATGGATCGAGGCATGTATGTTGGCTTTGCGTCGTTTTTCAAATTTGCCAAAGGCATTACAATTTTTGATTCCAAACAACGCGTGTCGATGGGAGTCTTCTGTCGCTCCTTTTCCCTCCTTTCGTGTCTCTCATTCCGTCTAGAACCAAGTTTTACGCTACGATTTGTTTCAAACATGTCATTTATTTTCCCCTACAGTAAGGCCTATCGAAAGCGATATGTTTGCAGGCGGGGCGAAGAAGCTAATCGCAACCCAATATTTTATTTCTACCTTGTTTTGAATTTATATTCTAAAATGTTTTATCTAATTTATCGATTGTACTGAGGATATCACTACACATCTCCCCACTTAAGAACATGCTATCTGATGCACGTTCATAATCCGAAATACACATAGATAAAATTTCCTCCAATGCTTTGTGAATACTCTGATTTTCGTCAAAAGGGTGCCTACTCAAGAAGTCTGCACCAACATTTTGCGACCCGGGAATGTATTCAATAGTGAATGAATAAGGCTGTATGAGCAACGACCATCGTAGTAACCGAGCATTTTCATGCTTTGCCTGTGACAGAAATACGAGCGGCTGATGATCCGTTTGGACCACAAATGTTCTACCATAGAGATAGATCTGGAACGTTTTTATAGCCCAAATTAAAGCTAAGCACTCTTTCTCACTTGTTGAATAGTTTTGTTCCGCTTTGTTCAACTTGCGGCTAGCATAAGCGACTGGGTTCAGTTCCCCATCTTGTGAGGTGGACCTCTGTAACAATGTGGCCCCTAATCCTAACGTTGCTAGCGTCCGTTCTCACAACAAATTCTTGACTCAAGTCAGGCAATTTCTATATAGGCTTGCTTGTGAGCTTTTCTTTTAACTCTTGGAATGCTAACTCACACTGCGCTGACCAAGTAATTTTATCAGGATTTCCCTTACGAGTTAAATCCGTCAGAGGAGCACATATAGAGTTAAAATTTTTAATGTACTTCTGGTAAAACCCACACAACGACACAAAAGATCGCACATCTTTCTTTGTCTGTGGCCTCGGTGCTCTTTGTAATTTCTCTAGGTTCTTGGGGTCAGGGGTCATGCTACCCTGATGTACCGTATGTCCCAAGAACTCCAACTCTTTACATCCAATACATTATTTGGTTGGTCTAGCAGTCAAGTTTGCCTCTCTGAGTCTATCAAATAACATATTTAACGAGTCAACGTGTTCCTCAAATGTTTCAGTAGCGATGAGGATATCATCCATGAAATTCGTGATACGTGGATTATTCAGGGGATCCAACAATTTTCGCATCATCCTAGAAAACACACTCGGAGCATTTTTCAACTCATCGGCAACATGTTGAACTCATAATCTCCTTCCGAGGTGCTAAAAGCTAAATAAGGTCGAACCTCAGGCTTTACCGGAATTTGATAATAGCCTTTGCTCAGATCTACCTTCGAAAAATATTTTGCCTTGTTCAGCCTGGCAAATAGTTGATTTGTATCAGGTAATGGATCCACCTGACCTTCTGTGACAGCATTCAGTTTCCTGTAATCTATGCACAGTCTATGTTCCCCAGATGGTTTCCTCAACAAAACCACACTAGAGCTATAAGGAGATTCACTGTGCGAAATAATCCCTTCTTTCAATGAGTAATCTATCTCCTCTTTCAAAGCTTTTTCTTTAGCGAATGGGATCGTATAGGCTCTCATACAGATTGTGTTGGGTCTACAAGTTTCATATCATATTCCAACAAATTGGTGTGCCCCGGTTTGTCCGTTAACACGTCCGAATGAGCATCCAGAACCTTTTGAACCCTCTCCCTCTGATTTTTCGTCAAGTGTTTACTGACTTTTACCTGTGCAGCTGTCTCACAGGGGTTTAGGGGTTATTCGTGAGAGGCGAGTGGTTCGTTTTTCATCTCCGTTGCGATAGACAAGGTCATTAAGTGTGTTCCTTCCTGGATTTGTCTGTCTAGATATTTCTTTAGAAGGTTCACATGATAGATTTTCTCTTTCCCCTTCTTATCTATCTTATAGTTAGTTCTAGACACCTTCTCAAGAACTGTATATGGACCTTGCCATCCAATTTGCAAATTGTTACTGCTGCCGGGTAGTAGAAGAAGCACCTTCTCTCCCACAGCTAGTTCCCTATCCTTCGCTTTCTTATTATAATATGTAGCATGTTTTTTCCTGGTTTGTCTCAAATTATCATCAGCCAGTTTCCAGCCAGTTTTAAGACGAGTGGTTAGCTCGTTCACATATTGATATGATGAGGTAACAGTCTCTTCTGCCTTCTCATCTGTCCACGTCCTCAATAAGGCTTCCAATGGACCTTTTATTGGCCTCCCAAATAATAGGGTTGCCTACATATTTTTCATGGCACCGGCAATTATCATGTAATTGGAAGTGTGGTGGTGGTGACTTTTCTTCCTTTTGTCATCACATAAGAACCTTCCACTACCAATTCTTTTCTTGGGGTTGTCTCCCCTCAGGTGCACATTCAATGTGAGAGAACTTCGCTCTCTTTTATTTTTACCCAGTTCACGGAATTCCGACCGAGGGATTGTCTGGTGAGACTGGATTGAGATCCTTTTTGTACTCGACGCATAGTTGCCATTCTAACAAATTCAATTGAAGACTGTGTGTAAAAAGGGGTTCCCATTCCACTATGTCTACTTTACCATAGTTATTTTTAGTTCCAGGCCTAGGTTTGCCCCGTGGCGTTTCTAGGTCCTGATTATTTTCCCCACGTGTGGGCGTTCCCTCGTGAAATTGGCCGCAGGCCTCCACAAAATTCTCAATATCTTCCTTTACGCATGGCCAATAATAATTTTGAGAAACTTTTTGGCAGATGTACCTATTTTCTCATGGTCCCCATCTATTCCAACATGTAAACTCCTTATTACCTCTGCCCTATACGAAGTGGGAAGTACCAGCTGTCCGTGACCATTGGATCCAGTTCCAGCCTTCCTATAGATCAATTTATTCTTCATATAGTAGTCTCCTTTTGTTGGAGGTGTATGGCATTTAGGCAACTTCTTAAAACACGGCTTGAGTGATCTGTCCTCCGCCTGTGCCTTCCTCATATCCTCTGGATGAGTATTTATAGGATTATCCTCCTCTTTCTTTGAATGTGATCTGGTCTGCACAGTTGCCGTGATCACAGGTTTCTTGGGATTTCCCAAGAACACATATCTACACCCCAATATCAGAGGGTAGATTGGTTCGTTTATCACTGCTGCTTTGATTACTCCTTCCACATAGCGAGTTTTCACAGTTATCCTGGCGATGGGAAGTGTCATGGTTGCTACGTCCTTAGTTGCCCCTTGTATCTCCACGGTTTCTGTGGTATACTGATCTGGGTTTACTAGGTGAGAACTCACAACAGAATCAAAATCTAATACAGTATCATAAAGGCACCTGATGGTGACCCCATTGCATACAACATCTTCACAAACTGGGGGGGGGGGTGATAAGGTTCCTGCTGTCCAGCGGGTTTGTCCTTTAATCCCTTGTTCCCCGTTTTCATAGCAGCGAAGGTAGAATGTTTCCTTGTACAAACTTTGGTGTCATGAGTGTCCCTCTTACACCATTTACACCATAGCTTTTCTTGGTGGAAAGGTTTTCTTTCATTATATTTTCGGTCATTGAACTGTGGGTTTCTATCTCTATATTCAAATCTTTGCCTATCAAAGTTGGGTTTACCTCGGTTTCCCTGATTTTTATTTTCAAATTTATTAGAGTTTTGTGGGGCCTTATAATTGTCTAAATGATTCTTCTTAGTGCCAGCCACTTCTGCCTGGGCTGCCTGATACCTCTCAGCGACATTTAATACCTCACCCAACCTCTCTGCACCTTGTTCCATGAGAACCTTTCTCAAGTCTGGAGCCATGGACTCTCGTAATTGCTCTATCATGATCATCTCTTTAAGATCTTTGGTCTTCCCCAGAGCAGTCCATTTCTCCAAATAGGTTTCCAATCTGGCAGAGAATTGGTGGTATGTCTCCCCAGACAAAAGTTTGGCATTTCTAAACTTCTTACGATAAAATTCACCATTCTTCTCATATCTTAACAACAAAGCCTCCTTTAACATGTCATAATTGTCTTGGTCATCCCTGCTCATCTTTGCGAACACTTCATAAGATGTTCCCCTAAGACCCTGGGATAACTTTAAACTCCACCTTTCTTTTTCCAACCCATTAGTGGTGGCTAAAACCTCAAATCTGCTTAAGAAGGACTCTATGTCATCATCTTTTTCAACAAAATTATCTAAATGAAACCCCATGGCTGATGAGGAGGCTACCTGGCTTGCAGCAGAGTCGGAAGTGGATGGGCTATTACCATTTTCAGGAGCATGGCCTTGTAACTCCAACTCCCTTAGTCGTAACTCATGCTCCCGCTGTAGCCTTTTATCTTCTCTTTCTGCTTCCAACCTCTTTTCTTCTTTCTCTTTCTCTGCCTCCAATTTCTTCTCCTCCAACTGCAGCCTCTTGATCTCAGCCTCCCTCTCAGCTTCTAATTTCTTAGTCTCCCTAGCATCTTCTAATAAAATTCTTTTCTCCTCCGCTAGTCTACTATCTTCTCTTGCAATAAATTTATCACATTCAGCTGTTACATAAGCAACTAGACCTTGCCCGTCCATCCCCATTTCCTTTGCAGCCTGCACAGCAGCAGATCTAAACTTGGCCAAGTCTGCCATTCTGTCTTAAACAACTTTAACAATGTACTTAGACAAATTTAAAACTCTAACAAAGCAAAGTACCAACTATGACTAATTAATTAACTACTGGCCGTGACAATTCATCAACTGTTAATCTCCACCTTAAAGTACTTTTATCTTTATTATATGATATTTTTCACCTCTAGGGACAATAGTGATACAATATTGAATTTTATAATAAATGATAATTTTAAATCCCGGACGAGCCCCCACTATATGTGGTGGGTTTTGATGTTATGAATGTTGGTGTTGTTTTTAATTTGTAACTAAGTGAGGTCAAGCTGTGAAGGCCCCTGAGTCTAACAATTGATGGGGTGTGTTCTCAGGGGACCTTTCTGCTACCACCCTAAGATCTCACTCAGAGTTATATTTTATACTTAGAATAAATGGTGACCACGTCTAAATGTCTAGGGTAATGTACGTTGTGGTGTGATGGTAACCCAATACACAAGCACAAACACAGAGATATTAAATTCTATGATCAACTCAACTAACACTGTTTTTTTTAATTTGGTAATTAACAATTTTTTTACAATTTATTTTGTCCTGAACCTAATATTATTTTGGTCAGGACTATCAAAATCAAATGTAATCAATTTATATATATATATATAGGCAAATTCTATTAACTAAAAAGGACAATCTGTCCAAGAGCATAACATGAGATATACTAATGGTGTTGTTAAATTGCTAACTAGATGGCGGGTTGGGGTGTTTACATCATTCCCATGTCCTTATTCACAACTCTTCTTGTCACTTTACTGGGTGGAAATGGTGATTTAGTAATACAATTAATTTATAATATATTCTGTTGATGAATTGTCTCGTGCCAGATCATATTCACTTATCTGGCACGGTTAGTTTGAAATACAATTGTCTTTCCGGCCAACGGCCACTGTCTCACTTGTCCTGAGGTAATATGGTAGAGAGCTTGTACCGATATTACTCCTCCAGTGGTAGAGAGCTTGTACCACTAGAGAAACTTCCACAAGATTCTTCCCTCAGGAAAACTGGCACTTGAATAGTGCCAGTAAGAAACCCTGCAATATGAAATTTATGTCTCCTTCTTTACATAATATTTATGCTACCATTTCCACAAACAACACATTCAAAATAAAAGAACATGGTCAGATCTCTCTGACCAACCCAGCTCATCCACATAGATTGATGTTACAGTGTGTACCAGTTTTCTTGTTCTTCTCCCCTAATGGCTGCAACACCTCTGCCATTATCATTGATTTTTTTCCATAAAATATGATGGGTGATATGATCCTTGATGAAAACCTATATAATCTTTTGGATCTACCTCTCTGGTAGTTTATTATATGATGGATCAACATCTAGGCCCTGCATAAGTCTGCTGGGGACCTATGTACTTACAGTCGTAAAATATTTTTCATATGGCAGTATCTCACACTCAAATTTTTAAATAAAATATTAATAATTTCGTTCTTACCACAAATTCAATGAAATACACACAGGTACGCTGATTTGGCGCAAATTTAGCAGTGCCGCTGTCAGACTATAACTGCTTTTCTTTAGTTATGTCTTCATTATATGGTGAAGCAAGTAAAACTTCTGGTCTATCAATCGACCTGTTTAAGGGAACGTTCTTCTACAAATGGCGTCCCCCCTTCCAATTTTTTTTCTCAATATCCCCTACGCTGGCCAATAGAAATCGGCGTCTATCAAATTTTGAATTCAAAGTTAAAAAGAAAAACAAAACTCCAAACAATTTGGTGCTCTGCTGTCGGTCGGTCCGTCCGATCTTGGCATTGCATCTAAAAATAGGCTTGATTTTTGGGCTAACAAATTTCAATTCCACCTCTCACTTACTCCTAGATTTCTCCTCTTGGCTTTGTCTTGCCCTCTTATGCCTCTCTTTTCAATTTGCGTCCCCAAATGTTACCGATAAGATCAGCAAGGATGATAGTCCGTTCGTCAGTCTGTTCTAACATATATAGTATTATTGCAATATCTTGGGTATTACTTGGACGATTTTATAGATTGAAACATATTATTGATCAGGAGACCATATTCCCTTTATATATCTAAGTTTTATGACCCGATTCCTTTTAGTTTTGGATTCCATATTTTTTTCATGTTAGTCGTCAATATTATTCAAATCTAGAAAACCACCATTTTTTCCCTCTCTCTAACGCTTTTTTCAAACTAAAACGACAATGTCTGTGTTACGTCATAAAAATACGCCACTAACAGGAAATGAGAGCTGTGTGTGTGGTTATACACTTTCAACTGCATGATTATGGATCGAGGCATGTATGTTGGCTTTGCGTCGTTTTTCAAATTTGCCAAAGGCAATATGGCGCGGTCATTACAATTTTTGATTCCAAACAACGCGTGTCGATGGGAGTCTTCTGTCGCTCCTTTCCCCTCCTTTCGTGTCTCTCATTCCGTCTAGAACCAAGTTTTACGCTACGATTTGTTTCAAACATGTCATTTATTTTCCCCTACAGTAAGGCCTATCGAAAGCGATATGTTTGCAGGCGGGGCGAAGAAGCTAATCGCAACCCAATATTTTATTTCTACCTTATTTTGACTTTATATTCTATAATGTTTTATCTAATTTATCGATTGTATTGAGGATATCACTACAGTACCGGCCAGTGTTATGAGTCATATTTACTTTCTTGATGGATTTACTTTCTTGATGGATTTACTTTCTTGATGGATTTACTGTTATAATACTAGAACTGCGATGTATGCAGTCATTTGTTGACGGATATTTTCACTGTAATACTATGAAATGACAACTGCGGTGAACTGCAATGTAGGCAGTCCTTTTGATAGATGTTCTTTCCTATGGATTTACATTATAATGAAAAGTTACGACGTTCTTTGCAACCTATGTGCCATGGATTTTTGTATGCTATTGTAACTTGTGACAGTGTACCGTTCCTGATATCGATGTTACTGTATGAATAAACTATGTACTGTGAATTGCATACGAATACTAGTCTTACCCGTTGGTCTATGTTTGACCGTACGTTGTTGTGGTGTGAGTGATGGTACCATAGACACACTTAAAGAACCTACATATTCGCGTATATATATTTACACATCTTGTGGCCACCTGTAAGCCCGACCACAAGCTGATCGCATCTATCAGCGATTACATTAACAATTGTTATCCTTCACCACTTATAAACTTTAACAGTTTGGCTTCCTCCACGAGTTTTATCAGTGAGTGAGATATGTATTGTGATGGGTTTAGATGTTAAAATGTTAAGTATTAATTGTCTACAGATGTGAGGTCAGCTATGCAAGTCCCTGAGTCTAATTGTTGATGAAGTTGTTCTCAGGGTACCTGTCTGCTACCACCCTACGACCTCAATCTGCTATATATTTTGAGCCTAATTATATGTTATGGTGTCTGGATGTTATCAGGGTAATATGCAATGTAATGTTAATAAAATGACAACAACTACACCTATAACTTAATGAACAAGTAATTAAACAAGTCACTGGGTAAATTTTGAATGATAATATTTTTTACAATTTTATTTTCCTGTATCTCAATTGTTGGGATACAGGACTGTTTAAACTCAAAATATAAGGCAATTTATTTACAGCAAAGTAATTTAAAACAACAACTGTGTCTGTTAATATTAATCTAAATTGTTTCTGACTGGAAGTGTTCTGATGAAGCAATAACTCATATGAAGGGACACGCTTCTGAGGAACGACTTGTATCGTCATGTCAAGAATACTGATTGATATAATAATGATGGAGAGTATGGTTAAATGAACTAACACACGCCCGTGGACAATTGGGCTTAACTTTATTTCCTGGAACCCTGTGATGTCCTTCTCACTACCACCTTCTTCACGACTGCAACGTCTGAACACTGCTTCAGAACTCTTTGGATTTAAGGCAAACAGGAAATTTTTGCCTCGAGCTTGCAGCTTCAGGAGTACGTATTTTTTGGTATGGTGCTCACTGATTGTTTCACGATGGAACCCTGAAATCAGAGGATTAAGGCCTCCTCATAACATCATACACCTATCTCCATCTCTAAACAATTAAACATTATCAACAGTTTCAAGATCAGTGGAGTTGCTACATAAATAGCTATCGTTCCTATCTGATTTGGTGCCCTATTCATCATCAGGTAATCTTCAAACATCCGTTTGATACATTCCTTGTCAAAGAAGAAATTATAGTTAATTATATAAAGTCATGTGCAAACACTGTGACTTGCTGAAGACGGCCAGTGGTTTTCTGGCCTACCAATTATAATAATGTCATATTTTATTCCCAACTATGTCTTTTCATTCTCTCCCAAAGTTTAAGTAAGCCTGCCTGGCTTTTGAAAGAAATGGTAATTTTTCCTAATAACCTTTGTGGCATAACACAAAGTGTTGAGTTGGGCGCCTTTCTGGTGTTGCCTCTACCCATCAATAATGCATACCCGTTCAATAATACAAATACATATCAATAATAAGGTGTACATAAATGTTTATCTTACCGCATCAATGAAATAATACACAATTTGTAGGTTAACCGGCGATTAATGGTCACATTCAGATCGCCACTGATGCAGAACAGCGAAGGCAATGGTCATGTATTTATTGCATCGGATGCTAACACTACTTGTGAGATTTTTATCTTCGAGTGGCAACTAACGCTGGTTTCAAATCGTTTTTATTACTCCTATTAGTCTATTCTACCACAGCCAATCGAATTGTGTTATGCCCACTAGCCTATTTAAAAAAAAAAAAAAATTACACTTTCAAAAAAATGTAACGTCCCCTCTTTCCCAAGACTGGCAAAGTTGAGTGAGGACATCAATGCGTCTGTCTCTCTGTCTTTTCTTTACAATATTTCTGTTATTATCCAAGCATTTTTTACTGTAAGATATTATAACATTATGGGTAGTATTGTCTTCTAATAAACAAATATTATCATTTTATTTGTCAACTGTCCTTGCTTTTATTTTATTATTCATCGAGGTTTCTTGGCCACCCTTTCTCTACCCTTCTCAATTTCAGTATCACACTGCATAAGCTATCTTTTCAAATATGCCTCCATGCAAATCCTCCACTTACATTTCTTTCTCTCTCTTGCTTGTACGCGTTTTGCCTAACGCAAAACGGTTTCTTACTTACTTAGTCGTTCCTTTTCTCCGTGAGGTGTAGAGGTTTGGAAGAGAGAGCGCCAGACTATCCTATCGGCTGTCTTCTTCCTGGCCTGGTTCCATTCTAGTCCACGGTCCTTCAAAGATTGTCTAATATTGTCCTCCCAGCGGACTCTGGGTCGTCCTGGAGGTCTGGATCCCTGGCTCTTTGTTTCCCATGCTTGTCGTGGTAGCCGATCTTCTCCCATTCTGCAGACATGGCCAAACCATCTTAGTTGGGACTGTTCTATTTGGGTCTGCAGCGGGTGGGATTTTAGGCCTTGACGTATCGTCTGGTTGCGGACCATGTTTCTTCTTGTTACTTCAACCACCTTCCTCAGATACCTCATTTCTGAGGTTTGAATCTGGCTTTTGTGGGTTGTAGTCATTGCCCATGACTCGCATCCATATGTCAAGACTGGGACATAGGTGGAGCGGTATACAGCCATCTTCGTTTTCTTACCAACCTCTTTCTTGCTGAGGAATCCTCGATTTATGGCCTGATAAAGTCTCCCAGCCGCTGCTTTTCGAGTGGCCAACTCTTCTTTGATGCCCCCCTTTCGGTCTATAATAGCTCCGAGATATTTAAAGTGGTCGACCTGCTCCAGGACCTGTTCTCCCAACTTAATCTGATGTTTTCTTTCTTCTCGTGATATCACCATGGATTTTGTTTTAGAGCTGCTTATGACCATCCCTCTCTTCTCCAGCTCTTCCTTCCAGACTTGCAGGTTGGATTGGAGATGTGTCTCTGATTTAGCAATCAGGACAACACCATCAGCAAATGCTAGCTCTGAAATACAGACCTGTCTCATCTTCCAGTACCCCACTGAATACTTTCTTGTCCTCTCCTTACATGCCTTGATGACATCGTCCATGAGGAGTATGAAAAGATAAGGTGACAGGATATCGCCTTGTCTTACACCAGTGGTGGTCCTGAACTCTTCTGACTTATAGTTTGCTGTCCTCACATAATTTCTACAAGACTTGTAGAAGCTCTGTATAGCATGAATCAGAGGTGCTGGAATGTTCTTCCTTGCCAAACAGTCCTAAAGTTTGCTCCAGGGGACCCTGTCAAACGCCTTTTCCAGATCTATGAAACAAAGATGGATCTCACTCTTGTACTCAAGGGCCTTTTCACTCAGCTGCCTGAGTGTGAAGATTAGGTCTTGAGTACTTCGGTTTGCTCGGAATCCGCACTGGGCTTCATCCAATTGTGGCTCAGCTAGGCATCGGAGTCTCTGCTCTAGGATTCTAAAGTAGATTTTACCAGGGACACTGAGAAGGGATATGCCTCTGTGGTTTCCACATTGTCGATTGTCACCCTTTTTGAAAATTGGTGTTATGATGGCAATCTCCCAATCCTTTGGTATGGCCTTGTTGCACCATGCTGCCTGTAGGACCCTTAGGAGTAATAGGTCGCCTGATGCTCCCATGTACTTAACCATTTCTGGTGTTATACCATCATGCCCTGCTGCTTTGCCCATCTTGATTTTCTCCAGTGCTGCCTTCAGTTCTTCCATCTTTATGTCATCTTCATCACCATTTGTATCCTCTTCTGTGCTAGTGGTTATCATTTCTGATGCTCTACCTTGCTCACCATCAAGGAGTTCTGAGAAATATTCTTTCCATCTTTCCATTACTTCCTTCGGGGCTGTAAGCAATTTGCCTTGCTTGTCCTTTATAAATTTAAGAGGGGATTGTTTTTCCTTCCTCATGTTCTTTAGGGTCTTATAGAACAATTTCTGGTTTTCTTGCGCATCCTTTTCTAGCTTTTCTCCAAATTCTTCCCAGGACTTCTGTTTTGCTGCTAGCACCTTGTTCTTTGCTTCTGTTCTGAGTATCACATATTCTCTATATTTCTCTATTTGTCCTGCTGTGTTTTTAGCTCCTAAATATTGTTTCCATGCCATTTTCTTCTCTCTTATTTTCTCTTTGACTTCCTCTGTCCACCAAGGTGTCCTCTTTCTCTTGTTCCCAAGTCGGACTTCACCACATGCTTCTGCAGCAGCTGTCTTTATGATGTCCTTGAATTTAAGCCACAGGGTTTCCAAGTCATCAAGTTGTTCTTCTGTGTTTCTCACCGCTGTAGCAATAAGCTCCTGATATCTGGTCTTAATTTCTGGCTCTTTCAGCTTGTAGGTCTTAATGCTCATTTCTTCCGTTCGTTTACTTGGTTTCTTGCGTGGTGCTGGACATTTCCTAGGCTGAGCAACTCTTTCAGTTGTTCTTTTGATTGTAAGCAGGTAGTGATCACTTCCAATCTCTGGCCCCCTCCAGACTCTAGCATCCCGGACATATTTGAATGAGCTCCTCCTAACAATGGCATAGTCGATCACTGACTTCTCATTCTTTGTTGGTTCACACCTATTGTATGCATGTATGCGCTTATGGGGGAACTTTGTGTTGGTAATGATCAGATTCTGCTCACTGCAGAATCTGAGGAGTCGCTTTCCATTGTCATTGAGAGTATCTTCTCCATATCTTCCGATAACTCCACCCCATCTAGCATGGTCATTTCCAACTCTGGCATTGAAATCTCCGAGCATGATAATTTCATCTAGGCAGTCATCCACTGTTCTTTGAAGCAGCTCGAAGAATTCTTCCTTGACCTCTGCTCTCTCATCCTCATTTGGCCCATACACTATGACCAGGTTGACTATGGTTTCTCCTTCTTTTAGTTTTACAACCATAATGCGCTCCGAGACAAAGTCCATCCCTTGATACTATCTTTCTGGTTTTTGGCCACAATGCAACCCACGCCCCCTTTAGCTCTTTCAGATGTGGGTACACCACTGTATAGCAGAGTGTTGCCATCGAGATCCATGAGTCCTTGTCCCTTTTTCTTTGTTTCGGTAATAGCCAGGATTTCTAGTTTTGCTTTCCTCATCTCTTCCATCAGCTCCTCTTCTTTCCCATTTATACTTCTTGTGTTCCATGTTCCATAAGTCGTAGTCCGTAGTCCGTTCCAGTTCGTCGCCTTTAGAATCAGTCCGGTTTTCTCTCTTATATTGCTTGTAATCATAGTTTAAGACAAAAAGGTGATTGGCCGCAAAACGGTTTCGTTAGATTTAAATTGTCACTACGGGTAGGAGACAAAGCGGTGGGGTTTCCTCTCATTCAATAGCAGATACTTTTTGGAAAAAAATATGACATAGCAATAACGTAACAAACGCCAAGTAGTTTTATTCAAACTCCCAACCATTCATTCCCGTTTAGTGTTAGACTAAGCAAGTCTGTTACGTCAGCTGTCGCCTGTCGTTCTAGTTCGAGATTCAAAAACCAACGCTTGTCAAAGTTGCATTTTTCCGTCTCTCATTTCACTCCTCTGTTTCTTTATTCTCTCACTCCGTTTGAAACTAACTATGCATTTCGGTCTGTCAAAAGGCTTTTACTTCAATGGAAATTGGCATTGCGCAGAGGGGAAAAGCTAACAGTTTTGTGTATCGTTTAATATGGTGTTTCTGCTTGTTAGAACCAACACGACTGCGGGCGATGGTGACGATGTTGAACACATCTCCCTATTTTATCTCTATAGTATTTGAATTTATAAGCAGTAATATTTTATCTATTTGATCGGGGTATCAGGGATCTTACTACATATCTCCCCACTTTAGAACATGCTTTCTGAAGCAAGTTTATAATCCGTGATACACATAGATCAAATTTGCTCACTAGGCTTTTTGAATATCCTGATTTTCGTCAAACGGGTGCCTACTCAAGAAATCTGCCCCCACATTTTGCGAACCAGGAATGTATTCAATAGTAAACGAATAAGGTTGGATGAGCAACGACCACCTTAATAAACGAGCATTTCAATGTTTGGCCTGTGCCAAAAATACTAAAGGCTGGTGGTCTATTTGTACCACGAATGTTCTACCATAAAGATAGATCTGGAACTTCTTTATAGCCCAGACTAAAGCTAGACATTCTTTTTCACTTTTTGAATAGTTTTGTTCCGCTTTGTTTAATTTGCGACTGGCATAAGCAACTGGGATCAATTCCCCATCTGGTGAAGTGGATCTTTGTAACAGTGTGGCCCCTAATCCCACATTACTTGCGTCCGTTCTTACCACAAATTCCTGACTCAAATCAGGTAATTTCAATATAGGCTTGCTGGTGAGTTTTTCCTTCAACTCATTGTATGCCAATTCCTCTCCACATGTAAGCCTACTTTGCCGTGGTTGGAGAGCTTGAGTGCCCCCTTGATCCCGGGAGCTATGCCGGCGGGAGTTTTACTCCTGGCAGGGTCACCCAAGCCGGACAGGTCCTTGTTGAGGGGTCAGACTAAATGGGCTGAGGAGTAGGTGGAACCCTATAGGTGTAGATGCAGAACCCACCAGCGAGTGGTACATGCTCTGGTCTGCACCAATCCACCCCCACTTCATGGGACAAATGCTTTCTTGCCTCATTCTTCACTGTGTGTCCTCTATCCTTTAAAGCCAGAGAGTAAACCCTGAAGAAAAAAAAATCACTGCAGGAGGAGCACGATAGTCTTGGTTGACAATCCACCTAAGAGAAGGACAACTTCACACAAACCCGGGTAGGAAAGACTCGTTAGTCCGGAAAGACAGCTCTCCTAGGAGAGACAACTCTGATGTAAAGCAACTGCTGCCTTGCAGGAAGGTCACGGAAAACCAGAGGCTAGGGAAGCAGTCCCGAACAAATGCATGCTGAAGACGAATGCACTGGGCCGCAAGGCGCACAACATAGTGCAACGCTAACCGCCTTGAGATGACAGACACAAATATGACTCAACGAGATGGTGCTCGACCCAAGGAGTCCCGCCAGATGGGAAGAGTGCCGGACCCCCTACCTCGAAGGGGTACAACCAAAGCTACTGGTGGTCACCTATCTCCACATCGTGCAGCCAGGGCGCGGAATATTAGGGCAAATGCGACTTGCCAAAACACCCAGGAAAGAACACTAATTATACTCCAATGGAATGCAGAAGGTGTCCTAAAGAAGAAACTACCGACTAAAAAACTACATGATGAGCAAATTGACATAGCCTGCATTCAGGAAACACACCTAAACACAAACCACAGATTTTCTGTAAGAGGATATGAAACCCTCCGGCTTGATAGAGAGGGACACAAGGGAGGAGTACTCATGTTAATCAGAAACTCCTTGCCTAGCAGAGAGCTTTCTGTTGCTACAAACGGTCAGGCGGAAATTATAGGAGCTGATATCACTATAGATGACCAGACCGTCAGAGTGTACAACCTATATGCGCCCCCCCCCCCCCCAATAGAGATTTTTCACTAGCCACAATGGATATTAGGCGTTCAACTGCCTGGTTGTTGGTGATTTCAACAGCCATTCAGAAAGGTGGGGTTACACAGAGGCTGATACCCGTGGCATTGAGGTAGAGGACTGGGAGATTGACTCAAATCTACAACTCATCAACAGAGCAAATGATACACCCAGCTTCTACTCAAGAAGATGGCAATCGACCTCGACACCCGACCCTGCCTTCTCAACAGGAGACATCAACCATAAGATTGAACGCATTGTGCTCAACCAATTGGCAGGCAGTGACCACAAACCGATCAAACTAATGATCAATATGGAACATACACTCCACTTCCATAAACCATTACCCCGCTGGAACTACAAAAATGCCAACTGGAACAAGTTCTCAGCACTGACAGCTGAATACTGTGTTCCATAAACACCCAAAACAAAAGAATTGGAGAAATAGCTGACGGATTTAATAAAGCAGTTCTGAAAGCTGCCCTAGAATCAATACCACAAGGGGCGAGAAAAGATTATAAGCCGTACTGGACAGAAGAACTCAAAGAACTGAAAGAACAGGTAACAGAGGCCAGACATGTAGCAGAAAAGGACAAAACAGTTGAGGCAAACATCGCTTACAAAGCTATCTCTGCAAAATACAGGAAAACGTTAAACTGTTCAGCCAAAAATAGTTGGATCAAAACAACAGAAAGTCTTAACCTCGACAAAGATGGAAGAAAATTATGGAGGCTTGCCAAAGCCTTAAATGATGAGGAATGTAAAAATAAGGAAATAGCCATACAACAAAATGAGAAAATACTCACAAAGAAAGAAGCAGCTAATGTTTTTGCTCAAATATTCTCACTTGAGAGCCAGATAAATGTTCCACCGGACAGAAAACAGGAAATTACCAAAGAGCAAGAAATTTACCAAAATATACCAACTGTTCCAGAAGAGCACATGACAGCAAACCTCACCATGAGAGAGCTAGAGGCAGCCATTGTATCCCTTAAACAAAGAAAGTCACCTGGAAAAGATAGGGTAACAAATGACATGCTTAAAGAGCTAGGGTCTAATGCCAAGAAAGTCCTCCTCAAGATTATGAACTATACCGGAAGCGTGGAATTGTACCACAAGCCTGGAAAGAAGCAGTACTAGTTCCAATCCAAAAAGGACAAAGACCGAATGGACCCCAACAGCTACAGACCCATCAGCCTTCTAAGCTGCACGGGAAAGCTTATGGAGAGAATGATCAATACCAGATTAAGTTGGCACCTCGAAGAAAAACAAATTTTGCTGCACCAACAGGCAGGCTTCAGGCAGCATAGGTCTACAGAGGACCAAGTCACCTACATTGCACAGGAAATAGAAGATGCTTTCCAAGAAGGAAAGCACACTTTAGCAGTCTGGGTAGACATGGAGAAAGCATTTGATAAAGTTTGGAAAGATGGGCTAAGAGTTAAAATGCTTAAATATGGAGTCTGTACAAGAATATATAACTGGATCAGCCACTACCTAACAAACAGAACAGCTAGAGTGCAGGTGCACGGACAGTTAAGCAAAAAGACTACAATGGAACATGGAGTTCCACAGGGTGGGGTCCTTTCCCCAACACTCTTCCTCATATATATAAATGATATAACAGAAAACATCCACAAGAATGTCCACAACTCTCTCTATGCTGATGACCTGGCCATGTGGACTTCAGAAGAATACATCACCACAGCAAGAGTGTGCATGCAGGATTCACTGCTAGCCCTTGAAAGTTGGTCCAGAAAGTGGTTGCTCAAAGTAAATGAACAAAAAACTACACACACTATTTTTACCTTGTCAAATAAACCACAGCAAGCAAAGCTACAACTAAATGGGCAGGCAGTACGAGAAGATGAAACACCAACATACTTAGGAATCACACTAGACCGCCGAATGACGTGGAAATCACAGATAAACAAAATACAGCTAAGGGCAAAACTTCGCATGGCCATCATGAAAAAGTTAGCTGGTACCACATGGGGTGTTGATGAGAATATCCTCAAAAAGCTGTACACAGGCAGAGTCAGACCTGCTATGGAATACGGCATCACAGCTTGGTCGACGGCAGCAAAGTCAAATTTTGACAGAGTAAACAGACTCTAAAACCAAGCAGCACGTATTATAACAGAGGCCTTAAAGTCCACACAAATCAACCATATGGAAAGCATTATAGGGCTACAGTCAATGGAGGATACACGTGACAGCAGAGTCCTAAAACAAGCTGAAAAATTTAAGAGACTCGAAGGACACCCCATGTTCCAAAGAATGAATAGGCTAGGAAGAGGCAGGCTCAAGCGAACTAACTTTGTAGCCCAAGCAAAAGAAAAAAATAGCAAAAATACCATGCTAGCAAGATCAGTTGCAAAGAAAATCCGAACAAGCTCAACTATCCCACTGTGGAAAATAAGATGCTTTCCTGAGTTAAAATCTGATATTCCAGGCATTGAAAGTAAGGGAACAAAGACAGAAACACAAAGAAAGTGTATAGCAACCAAGTATATTGACCAAAAATTCCCAGCAAAGCTTTGGACACATGCATATACTGATGGTTCAGCAAAAAATGCAGTTGAAAATGGGGGTGCCGGCATCCTCATAAAATTAAAGAATAGAATCCACTCTATGGCAATAGCCACTGGCAAATACTGCAATAACTTCAGTGCTGAAGCAGAAGCCCTGAAACAGGCAGCTTATTGATTGCAAAGCACAGGCAGAAAAACAGATAGTAATCTTTACAGATGCCCTCTCAGTAATATCAGCGCTGAAGAGCCATCAAACTAAAGGATTGAAAGATCTGATAATCTCCCTTGAAAGACTGGCCAAATGCTTCAACAAGTGCACTATTCAGTGGCTACCAGCCCATTGAAACATACCAGGAAATGAGGAGGCAGACAAACTTGCTAAGGAAGGAGGTGCCTTACAACAAAATGATATAGAGACAACTTACGCAACGGCAAAGACTACTATAAAGGCTACATTCAAGTCCAAATGGGAAAGAGAGCACCCGGGCCATTTGAAAAATGATGCATATCATCAACTATCCAGGAAAGAACAGGTCATCATTTTTCGGCTACGCACTGGACACAACAGATTGAGATACCATCTATACCACAAATACAAGATTGGTGCAACAGATCTCTGCACCTGCGGTACCAGCCCGATGACGGTCGAACACCTCCTGCAGTATTGCCCAACCTACAGTAATGAACGGAGTAGCATATGGCAACAACCTTGAGTTGACTACTGCCTTTATTAGAATCATAAATGTGGAAGTCTGAAGGCAAACGAGGAAGAAGAAGAAGTATGCCAATTCGCACTGTGCCGATCAATTAATTTTATCAGGTTGTCCCTTACGCGTTAAATCCGTCAGAGGAGCACATATAGAGTTAACATTTTTAATATACTGTTGGTAAAACCCACACAATGACACAAAGGATCGCACATCCTTCTTAGTCTCGGGTCTCGGTGCTCTCTGCAATTTCTCCAAGTTCTTGGGGTCAGGGGTCATGCTACCCTGATGTACCGTATGTCCCAAGAATTCCAACTCTTTGCATCCAATACAACATTTTGTTGGTCTAGCAGTCAAGTTTGCCTCTCTGAGTCTATCGAATAGCATATTCAAAGAGTTAACGTGTTCTTCAAATGTTTCAGTAGCGATGAGGATATCATCCATGAAATTCGTAATGCATGGATTTTTCAGTGGGTCCAACAATTTTCGCATCATCCTAGAAAATACACTCGGGGCATTTTTCAACCCAAACGGCAACATGTTGAACTCATAATGACCTTCCGAGGTGCTAAAGGCTAGATAAGGTCGAACCTCAGGCTTTACTGGAATCTGATAATAGCCTTTGCTAAGATCCACCTTAGAAAAAATATTTTGCCTTGTTCAGCCTGGCAAATAGTTGATTTGTATCAGGTAATGGATCCACCTGACTTTCTGTGACAGCATTCAGTTTCCAGTAATCTATATACAGTCTATGTTCCCCAGATGGTTTCCTCAACAAAACAACACTAGAGCTATAAGGAGATTCACTGTGAGAAATAATCCCTTCTTTTAACAGGTAATCTTTCTCCTCTTTCAAAGCTTTTTCTTTTGCGAATGGGATAGTATAGGCTCTCATACAGATGGGTGTTGGGTCTACTAGTTTCATATCATATTCCAACACGTTGGTGTGCCCCGGTTTGTCCGTTAACACGTCCGTATGATTGCAGCGAAATCTGTGAGATAATCGCTTATTTCAGTAAGATTTTAGTCCTATAATAATAAATACACCAGCCTTCAGATGTCTGACTATTAACATCTTCAACGCCAGTAGAGCGCTGCCTTTTGTGCAGTGGAAATGCTTTAAAAAAATGACCCGCCGTAAAAATCTAACACGCTTTTAGTTTCGGTTTAGAAAACGTACAATAAACATTTTAACATCTCGCCGATCTGCTGCACGAAACGGTGGGAAAAGCGTGTGATTAACGATTTGCCAACTGTGTGACCAGACTGGCGTTTGAATTAACGTAATATGTTAACTTTAACACTAAAATTTGTAATAATTCGGACATTTCCCAGTAGTAAGAACGAGACGATTGTAATAATTAACGCCAACACTACCAATGTTTTGAAAAACCCCTCTTCGCTCTGCAAGCGGTCGCTTTAATATATACACGCTGTGGGCAAAGCCAGCAGAGACAAACACACAGACAGTTATCCATTTCCTCCTAGCGGTAAAATTCTGACGTCACTCAAACTAGTTGGTTATTTGAATAATGAGAGAAATGATAGAGACAAAAGGGGGGAGGGGGGGGGGGGAGAAGATGGCCGACTTGTGTAAAAGTTATATTTGACGATTGACAGTGACAAAATTGAAAATCTATACCATAATGAAACTGACCATAAAAATCATATAGTAGTAAAGCTTAGTGTCCCCTGAGCAAAAATATGTTTTAAAAAATATGGTAGTCCAAGTATTAGCCAAGTTATTGAGAAAATACTATATGTCTCAGAACACTTGGACGGACAGACTGTTGTTCTTGCTCGTTACACATAACGTTATTGGGGACGCTAGTTTAAAAAAAAAAGAGGCATCGGAGTAATTCAAATCCTATTGGTTGGTATAAGAGTATAGGAGTAAAGGGGGAGATAGGGAAGTGTTAACTAAAACTAAACATCTTTTTCTATTGGCATAACTAACGCAGACTGACCAATGGACTACGAGGCACATAGTTTGTTTGGAATTTGTTTTGTTTTTTCAAACTAAATTCAAAAAGATGTAGTAGTGCCTGCTTTCATTGGTCGGCTCTAATAGATATTGGCAAGAGGCATAGTGGTCTCGTGGCCATTTGACTAGAAAATTTTATACAAACAACTACGTTGAGAGCAGATGTGATAAATTGTAAAATTAACTACTAAATTCACAATCTGGACAAGGCAGAGCAAAACTGAGGCCATATTCTTTGCCAGTCAACGTTATTTGTGACATATTTCTTTGAACTAGTGGTAAGAATGCTTTATGTATTTACATGCTTGATTAAAACTGCACAAGTTAGATACTGCTATGGGGAAAAGTGAAGGACATGCCGGGAGCAAACATTATTGAGTCCTCACATTGAACTGTATTTGACTGTTGCATATTATTATGATTTTGTATTAACTATTTTGTATTGGAAGATGTTAGGAAGCCTCAGTGTTCCATGAACACTCTTTAACATGCCTAGAGCGTTTATAATTTAGAAAAGAAAAGAAAAATCATATAAAAGGAGATGTGGTTACTCCACGTTATTGTATTGAAGTAAACTAGGTAAAAGTACAGTGGCGTATCGGCCATAGGGACCTGAGGTGTGGTCACAGAAAGGTGTGAGTCATATAATTAGGGGCTGATGCACATGAATGCACACGAGGCTGACCCCATACCATCAGGTATACATAGGGATAAGAAGTTGTGATCAGATATGAAAAGGCCAGGGTGTCTTTTTATTGCAGAGTTTTTATTTCCTGTTACCATCCTGTGACAGGAAACCTGATGAGTGAGTGAAAAGTGAAAAGTCTCCATTTAAAAGTTGCTGTCAGCTGATAACCTGAAGGAGCTTGTGTGTGGGTGCTGATCTATTATATCTGCAACGACATCCTGACTTATTCTCGACATACCAAGAATCCCAGGTGACACGTTAACAGCTGGGACATCTGACACTTCAGCATAATAAA
>JAMPIV010020658.1:0-107770 GCA_024509875.1 Oreohelix idahoensis | reverse complement strand
TTCACATAAACCCAAACCACCATCAAAACCAACAACCTCCCACCCCCCATCTTCCCCCCTTCCCCAAATATCCGTGTATTACTATTCCAGTCGTTGTAACCATCTAGGAGGTAATATACTTATCGGTGGGTAATTTTGTTAACAATATTTTAAGACAGATGAAGCTGGTGACAGTTGCTACCGCTCTATGTTGGGGGGGAAACTCAGTACACTGTTTGTTATGTTTTGTGTTTCAGTCTTGTAAATTGGATTCATGATAAAAACTAGTCTTTGACAGTTGAGAGGTACATTACCTTTCTTGTTAAGGGTCAAGTAGGAGGCTGACAACCGTTCATGTTTCCAGGGACCTATTAGGTTGGTCCCTCAAAGATATTATTGAGAGCACCTCTGGTTCATAGCACCCTGGGTCTGAGCTATTGCTGAATCTAGAGGCTGCTCAACATACTCCTTCCAAGACTTACTTAATCCTGGGTCCTGATAGTGTCCATGTGGCATGCTTAGCGTCGTCCCTCCCAGAACACAGGGAAGGATTCGAGCAGGCAGGTGAAGACCTAATCTGCCGCACCTTCACGAAACGTATAGCCTATGTCGGGCAGTGGAGCTTCAACATTTATGCCCCAAACCCCCACCCCCTCTCAAAAATCTGACTATTTGATATTTGAAAATTTACCAGTGACTCATTTAAGATAGTCTTATAGAATGGTACATGTGTGTGAGTGTCACAGTGTTGTCAAGTGTGGTGGAATAAATTAAATTGTTTATCTGTCTGTTGTTGTTGTGACTTACACTTCATCATATACATACCCTAGACATTTAACGTAGTCATCACAATATTCCAGAATAATTCTGACTGAGGCATAATGTGGTAGCAAGTAAGGTTATCTGTAAAACACTACACCTATTAGATACAGATACCTTCACAGCTGACCTCAGTCAGTACACTAAGTCCCCTATAAATATTTATAACATCCCACTTTACCACACCTGTACGAAGTCTGAAGATTACCACTTGTTCACTTCTGCTCAGCTGGTAATATGGATCATTTTTTGTGTGGCCTGGATGCTCTTCTTCCCACTTGTGCCTGTACCTGCGCTTGATAAAACTCTTGGACTCCTCATAGGTGGTATTTGTGTCCAGTTGAGGAAGCTTTCCCCCTTCCTTTGCCAATCTGTCAGCCTCTTCATTTCCAGGGATGTTGCAGTGAGAAGGGATCCACTGTACCACGACTCTTTTGTATTGATGACATAGTCTGTGAAGTGTTACTCTTAGGTCATCCAGTTCAGCATTACTTTGACTTTTCAGCGTTGTAATCACTGACAGCACATCTGAGAAGATAGCTACTGGTCTCTCTGAGCTTTCTTTTGTCATTAGAATTTCTGATGCAGTTTTTAAGGCCCCTGCCTATGAAGTTACTTGAAAATTTCCCTGTTGCGACTGCTATCTTTTTTGTGTGTGCCATTGCTTAAGCTCAGAAAGACTCCTTCACCCTATCTTCTGTTGCATTAGTTGCTGATCCATCTGTGTATGCATGGATCCAGGTGTTGCTTGGGTAATGTTTCTCTATTTATTTTGCATTTTACCTATTCAAAAGTATTTTTTAAAATACTGTGCATCACCACAGTACACGAACTACGTAGCAGCAGCGAGGATCCCAATGTGTGTATACGGGATCACACATTCTATAAATATATTTTTGTGTACACCGTCATTTGCGCATTCTTCTTTGGTAAGGTTACTATTTTCGGGAGAGTACATATAAGGGAAACAATACAATTAATGTCTAACTTTCAACCACAGTTGCATCCCTTAGCGTTACGCAATGACAGAAAAAGCTGGGATTTTATATATAGGATTATTATTATTATTACCATTACCATTATTTTACTGCTTCCAGCTTTGTTATGTCTTTTTGGTTCTTCCTTTATAATTTGTATTCTTTTAAAAATATTTTTTCAAATGCACTCAGCTTAGTTCTCGCTTTATTTTCTCCACAGCTTGTTTCGTTTATGCCCACGACGAAGGCCATGTGGTCGTAACGTAAGGCTATTTCTTTGTCGTTTGTCCTATTAAGACTTAAGACTACGTATGTATTTTCTTTCATCTTACTGTTTAATTTCGCAACAGCCATTAGCAGTTTTATGCTCTCTGGCTCATTCGTTACCGCTCAGCTCCCCGAGAAGCATAGGCCTTCAACAAATAATTCTATTAATAGGTTTCCTCAGTGTGACGCACTGATACTGTCAGGTGACATATCATCATCATTTTCCTTGGCGCTTCTTCCGGGGTATGAAGGGACGCGTGCACCAAACATTCACGTGCCCTTGCGGCAGTGGCTTCTGTGGCAACTTGTTTTACATGATGAGATTGCCAGATCTCTAGCAGCTACACGTGGCAACAGATGACATATTTACATATAATTTTGTTTTCGGGCTACATCTAAACAACCATACCCCCACCCTGACACACAAATGACTATCGATCAATGACCTGAACTTTCTTGGTTACACATGCCAGTGATCACACGCTTCTGTCAACCTAGTCTGCCACTTTTTCAATTTCTCTTTCCAGGTGCAAACTCTAGTCTTCAGTTCTACCCACCGTGCCTTTTCTGCAACTGTTCCTAGAATGTTTCTCTATTTTCTTTTTCTCGGGCTCTCTCTCACACAAAGCCTGCGACAGACTTTACAAGAGAGATACTTACAACTACAACAACAACACATAGGAAATCACTGTACTGAAATATAAACGGTCTCACGTTTTCACACGTGAAAATCCACAATTCACTGAGCCAGATACTACTGTCAAAGGAAACACGTGAAAACATTTCGAGACACAAAGAAGCACGCAAATATATTTTAAGACATTCCGTGCAATAAAAACAAAAATCCGTGCCCATTACCTCACACTTCAAAACGCATAAATCATAACTAGGTCACGAGTGGGGGAATCAACGTTTTTAGCACGCTGCCGGCGAGACATATCGCCGAAGGTAACCTATGTTCTGCCAGCTGGAGGCGATATGTTACGCCTTGCGGCTGTCATCGTTTCTAGCACATGACTTGTGTACACGTGATTTTCAGCCCCGGATGTTAAGTTGTAACTTTAATTGCAAGAGAGTTAGCTTCCGTTTCCGATCTTAAAAAAGTGATGGGTGTATCCGCGTTTATTTTTTGTAAATTTTTTAAATCGAAATGAATCGGCATCAGACGCGCGGCCATTTCGCTCTAATTTTATTGCATTCTGACGCCATGCGGTGGGGATGAAATTTTTGTCTTTATAAGCGCTGAAATCGGTTCTCAGAATATGTTTGATGGCTGAGATGGAAACGAAAGTAAAATGGCCTTTCAAGTATGTATAATTTTCGGGGTTAGGATTAGGAATATCGGAAAAATATAGGATTACGGCCGAATGTCACGGCTGGCTAGGGAGTTTGTTGCTTTGCTACTGATGATGGGTGTAACGAAAAGATCGTCATTTGATTTGTATTGCTCTATTGGTCAAATGACTTTCATTGAGATGCAAGGGATATGGACGCTTCGTTCGTTGGTCATTTTTTTAATTTTTTTTTTAATTTTAAAATTAAAAAAAAAATTTTTTTTAATTTTGTTTTAATTTTTTTCGTTTTTTTCATCTTTCCTTTCCTCTCTTCCTATCACATCTAACATGTACACAAACAAATTTTATATCATCAGATTCACCATTCATTTATTTACATAAATTCCAAAAAATGATAGCAATTGACCAAGAAACACAAAAACTATAGACATTACAAGTCGCCCACTATAAAAACGGGGGGTTGTGAAAAAGAATGCAGCTGTAGGGCAAGTTTTCTGAAATTTTATGCAGCGTGCTAAAGGTTTTAAATAACAGTGACACGTGAACAATGTATGCAACATATTTTGACGCCGTATGAAGAGTTAGATCCAGACAAGTGTCAGTTGAACAAGAGATGAGACGAAGACGCTGGCGATGGATAGGGCACACACTGAGGAAACCTGTTGATAGCATTACAAGGCAGTCCTTGTTCTGGAATCCTCATGGTAAGAGAGGCAGAAATCGACCAAAAATCTCAAGGAGAAAAGAACTGCAAATAGAAATGAACATGATGAGGAAGACATGAAAAGAACTTAGCTGATGGCAAGCGACAAGAGGAGATGGCAAGCGACAAGAGGAGATGGCAAGCGACACGAGGAGATGGCAAGCGACAAGAGGAGATGGCAAGCGACAAGAGGAGATGGCAAGCGACAAGAGGACTTGGCAAGCGACAAGAGGAGACGACAAGCGATAAGAGGAGACGGCAAGCGACAAGAGGAGATGGCAAGCGACAAGAGGAGATGGCAAGCGACAAGAAGACTTGGCATGTTTTTCGTTGAACGCTTATGCTCCTTGTGGAGCTAACAGGTATTAAAAGATTGATTGATTTATGAAGAGTTAAAAAGTCCACAGCGTCACATAATGTACCCAGGAAGCGAAACAATGCAGTGCAACAATAAATGGCAACAAATACAACCTATTCTTCTTGACATACCGTGCCAGGCGATGGCGATGCAGGTGATCTCGTTCTGTCACATTTTTCTGGCCCTAGTATTGTTTATCATTTCTACTGTTGACTTACTTCAATGCCACGATGTTAAACTGTATATGGGACCTCAAGACGCAGCAATAGAGACCGCAGTCAGCGACTCATAGCTTGACTGCCTGCGTCAGGACCAGCGAACCAGAGCTGGTCAAGACCGTGCTCCACCTCCACGTGGTGGTCCTGGAAACAGTCTGCAGCAGTGCAGGCTGGCTGAGCGAGCACGGATCGCAATGGGAAGGCAAACCCGGTCCTAAAAAATGCCGTGCAGAAGTCGGATGTATCGACCGAAAGGTGCAGATATCACAGCTACGTTGTAAACAGACACAACACAACCACCGTCCTTTTCAGGGCGAACGAAGAAGAAGAAGAAGAAACTGTATATTATCTTCTCATTTTGTCGTCCCCATCTCTTGTTCCTTCAATCTCTACTGCTGTTACAATATATTCTATGGATATGGATAAGGCAGAAGTAGTGAGAACAATTAATGATCGTCTGTTAGAGAATGATACTGCAATAGATAAATCATCAAGGTTAAGACTGTTGGAATTCGGCATCAAATGCAAAGCTAGCAGAGATGGACGTATGAAAGGATACATCCGTCGTGTATACAACCAGCGAGCTACAGGAACAGTTAGCATTCACACTCTTCAACATATACTGCGGGAGACTGAGCACCTATGGGTTTGCCCGGAGTGCCATTATGTCGATTCTGCTCAACAATAACAATATATTCCAATACATTCCAGCTTTCCTCTTCTCATATCATATCATACCCAAAGAAAGTAACTGCCTCCTTCTAATATAAGCAGTAAGATTCCTTTCCGCGCTGACTTCATTCAAAACGCTTTTATACTGTTTTTAACAGTCTGTGATAAATTAAAATATAACAACTAAATATGCTAATTGCAATGGTAACAAGCCAAAGATAAGAACACCGATTTGTGTAAATGTGGCGCCCATAACAAAACTGCTGAACATCGCTTCAAAGATGCCTAACATATCAGAAACAGAGAAAGCGTAGATGACCACCACCAGTATCATTCCTGGGAAAAAACCACAAGTTTACCACTGCTATCTTTGAACATATTCAAGCTGAAGTCTGAGACTGTATGAAGAAGATATCAATGGTAAGAACCAGAAAACTTTTTTGCAAACTAAAATGGTTGACACTGCGTCACTGTCTGTGGTGGGTTGATGTTAATACAGTTTGTTGTTAAGAAATCTTAGTGTACTGAATGAGGTCAGCTGTGAAGGTCCCTGAATATAATAAATACAGTATTAGAGTAAATTTCCAGGGCCCCTTTCTACTACCACCACTATGATCTCATTCAGACTTATTCTTGATAGACTATAAGATGACTACGTTTGGTGTCTAGGGTTATGAAATGTTAGTGTAAGGTTGCATTACCAAACTAACATATAAACAATTACACAAATTATTTTATTATCTAATACAACACAACAGTACCACGACAATCACATATAAACTACACTTTAAAAGACTATCTTTAGTAAGTCAGTGGTTGAAAGTTAAGGTTTTTCAATTTATTGTCCTGAATCTAATTTATTTGGAATCAGGACTGACAATCAAAGTGAAATCATAGAAATTAATTACATCAATAAATTTATACAATGGATCTTCTGTCCATAATACACATATTATTATTATATAAGGGTGTAGTTGTATTGTCTAACTGAGATGACTTCTAGTATACACTGGTTGATTGTTTATTATCATCATCTCTGCATGTTGTTTGTAAGTTTCCGGGGACACTGATGGAATGTTTATATCACTATTCCCCGTCTCTTATTCTATTATAATGTTAGTTGAGCGACCAGGTGCCGAAACATGCACCTATCTTCATAATCTGATGTAGGAATCTTCCTGCACTTCACCGAACGACAACCTTCAGCTCCCACTTCTTCAAGAATGATGGTGGTTTATAGTTGTCTCCGAAAAGGCAAGACTGTGGCATGAATATATCGGCCCACTGTAGTCTGGCACCAGTTATTGACAGCAACCAAAACCCTCTGAAATTAGAAGGATATGCCGCCTTCGTAATCAACAGCCCACAATACTATTCAACAACCAGTACAGGCACATTACAAACAAACATGTAAGATCAGCTCTTTACGACAATCCTTTTCACCAGTTTCTTTTGATGTGACCAGGTATACTAGTATTCCTCTCCCCTAATAGTTACAACGCCTCTGCAATTCCAGCAATAATCTGTTGTCCATACAATAGGATAGGTATTATGCTCCTGATGATAATCCTATATAATTTAGTTGGTCTACACCTCTCTGATAGTCTTTCATATGCTGGATCAATCTCTAGACTCTGTTTTGAGTCTGCCATAGACTCACTTACTTATAATCGTAATTTAGTATCTCACATTCAAATTGTATTTTAAATAAAATATTAAGAAAATCAATCTTACCACAGATGCAAGGAAATAACACAAGTAAAACGATGACTAGGCAATAGAATCTGGCACATTTTCGATCTGCCCCTATGTCCAGGCTTTTCCTATGTTAGAAAATTCTCCGCCTGCTCTCATCGATCTTGCGTTGCACAAAATTTTCTTGTAATGGCAGGTAACAGTCCCCGTTTCGTGCCTATATCTACTGCTTTGTCCAATGGGACCATGTTTACATTTAATTTTGAATCTATCGTTTCAAATAACGACTCTCAATATGTTTCAAGGCAAATATATTTTTAGTTTTTGGTCAACCAATCATACTTCGCCTTCCATTTTACTACAGCCAATCAAATCGTATCTAACTTGTTGGCCTCATTTCCCCCAAAGCAGTGTTTTCCAAACATGCCATTAAAAAAATTAAGCAGATATGATCTTGTGCTGTCAGTCAACTCCACTATAGTATTTTGGCTATAATTTGTTAATTAATGGACTATTTGCGAAACACATAACATATTCTTTGTCAGCAAGTCCTAAGGTACCCGAATATATAAGTTTAATGGGGCTAAGTGGCTTCGTTCAAAATATGTATTTTTCTATGATAGTCGTGTATTTGCTGTTACCACCGTTCACTTCCATACTAGGAGATGTCTTCTGTACTTACGATAGAATTTCGTCATTCCTAATAAGAGCTAAAGTCGTTTTAGTGACACGTGTCGTCTACATGTTCTAACTTTTTCATCGTATTTTGGGGGAACCCCTAATGGCAAGGCTTGCCACTTGCTAGTATTGGCTTTTAGTTTAAAATCAATGCGAAACAAATTAGCATTTTATCTTTCCTTGCCCCTCCTCGTTCCACAATGCATTTTTAGGCACAATTTTCTTAGAACTAGGAAAAGTGATTATGTCAAGGACGAATTTGAAAAATTTGGGTACCGTTTTGTTCGGCTATTCGTTAGCAAATAATCTGAAGGCGTAGGCGATACCAACAGTTCTAGCAGAAAATTCTTTTATACTTTCTTATTTTGCCGTTATGCCCTATATTGTTATATATTAATTTAGATACTGTATTCAGAAATTCACTACACTGTCCAAAAAAACATGATATTCACCATCATCACCCTCAGCTCTTTAACGAACACAGACCTTCAACAAACTTATGCCAAAACTTCTTGTCACGTGCCATCAGCTCAAAGTATTTCTATGTCTTCTTCATGCCCTTGATGTCTGTGTCCAGCTCACTTCTCTTCCTCTACCTCTCTTACCCTGGGGATTCCAGAACAAGGACTGGCTTGTAATGCTATCTGCATGTTTCCTCAATGTGTGTAGTATCATTTTTCAGTGTCTTCTTCGCATCTCTTGCTCCACCAGCACTTGTCTGGTACTTGTCGCCAATTCCACATTGGTTATCTTGTCAAACCATTTCAATGGTTCTGTTCTAGGCAAACACCCATTTATGACAGTCTGTAGTTTCTTGGTTGCTCTATTCATTGTTATCCATGTTCCAGAGCAACACGATAGGACTGACTTGACATTTGAATTGAAAATTCTGATTTATTCGTGTTAATAAGGCTTAATACGTATTATAACCGAGCTTCAACTGGCAGAGTTGATAGAACGCTTGTTTCTCGAGACAAAGTTATCGCATTCTTCTTCTTCGTTCGTCCTGAAAAGGACGTTGGTTGCGTTGTGTCCGTTTACAGCGAAGCTGCGATATTTGCGCCTTTCGGCCGACACATCCGACTTCAGCACGGCATTTTTGGGACCGGGTTAGCCTTCCCTCTTCGACCCCTACTCGCTCAGCCAGACTGCAGTGATGCAGCCTGTTTCCAGGACCACCACTTGGAGGTGGAGTAGGGTCTTGGTCAGCTCTGGTTCGCTGACCCTGACGCAAGCAGTCTAGCTATGGGTCGCTAACTGCATTTCTCACTGTTGACGCGTCTTAGGTCCCATCGCATTCGAAACCTGGTGATATCACCCTCCAGTCTACCCCGCTATAACTGAATACCCGCCTTTACTCTTAAGTTTGAGAAAGCAAAGGCAGCAAGGAATGGAACAGATAATTCCACGTCATAAAGCTGAGATATAGTGTAGGGAAGTGGCTAAACTTCCCTCCTCTCCGGCAGTATCTGCTTTGGGACTGCCTTTACCTTTGATTTTTAAATTTTAGCTCTAACCACTCGGGCACAGCTTGCCGACCCCACGTAGGTCCACGGACGATCAGCTGAGAAACTGTGTTATTGTTTCTAGTCACTGACGAAACACTCAAGAGACAAAACGAAAGACAACATCGGCACTTTCGTTGAAAACTTTGAATCTTACAAGCAAAGGAAATGTCACCTTGAGAGAGATTATTCTCCAGGTAGGTTTTCACACCTTCACACCAACCCATGCTGACACACGAGACTGTCTGCATGTTAAAGACGAACTACATGCATAATATGCCTGCAAAGGACATCTTAAACTGGTGACCTTAATTTCAGCATAAACTGAGTTTATAAGTTAACCCTATACCTGAATATTCATAGCTCATGTGTCACAAATTATGTCTCTATCCGCGCGATCACTGAAATATACGACCTCGTCATTATAATAAAGTTGATCTCGATCTAAAAATCTGTCTGGTTGAAGTTCAAGGGCGGCGCTTACATGACTTTAAAAAAATAAGAACTATTTAATAAGCAGAAAGAAATGCAGATTCTTCCTTCTCTTTCCTTTCCTTCCTGTGTTCATTCCTTTCTTCCACCATCTTCCATTCCTTCCTTCAGTACGTGTGTCCTTCCTTTCTCTTTCCCTCCCCCCTCCCCCTCAATTGGTAATCCCGTCACACTACCTCATTCCTTCCAACCTACATAAGCACCCATCCACGAAAGTCTGCCAACTTCTTGGCCATCGCCCCTGCTGTTCCCCAAGTCTCAACGCTACACAGCAGGACCGTCCCGACACCCGAGACGAAGACACTGACTTTTATACTGGATCTGATCTCGGATTCCATTTAGAAAAAAAAAAAATAGAACTGAGTACAGACTGTCGTCGACTTACGACCTATGCGACTTACGATCATTCATACTTTCGACGGCCATCCAGTTAATCTTCTATTATTTTCGATTATTGTTTACTCCTGACGTTCCGTCGCAAATTTTACTTATTTCTTTATTAATTCAAAAAAACATACAGCACAATATTGGACACTGCAGTACTTTCATGTCAACGTTTTTACGTTTTATTATTTCACTGTAGACAACGAGTAAAATTAGTTAAATAAAACAAATTAAACCTAAACATTTTAACATTCAAGCATGTCCATTGTTAACAAATCCTCATGGATCATATAGTTTACAGTGATTTCCGACTTAACGGCCACATCAACTTACGACGGAGTCGCCAGAAGAGAACCGTGTCGTACACCGAAGACAGTTTGTATCTAAAATTGTAATGGTTAGTAATTGAAAGGGAGGTGCTACTAACGAACGCCAAACAAAAGAAACAAGAACACGTAAAGGGAAAAAAACGTGTTTTAGGCTACACACTTTTATTTTTAAATGTACTAAAATTGGAAAAGTTCACAATTTTCTGCACGTCACCAAGTTCTGTGATCCTGTTCACAATTTGTGTGTACGTCACAAAGTTCTGTGATCCTGTTCACAATTTGTGTGTACGTCACCAAGTTCTGTGATCCTGTTCACAATTTGTGTGTACGTCACTTCTGTGACACTGTTCACAATTTGTGTGTACGACACCATGTTCTGTGCTCCTGTTCACAATTTGTGGGTACGTCACAAAGTTCTGTAATCCTGTTCACAATTTTTGTGTACGTCACCAAGTTCTGTGACCCTGTTAACAATTTTCGTTAAGTCAGCAAATTCTGTAATCCAGTTCACAATCTGTGTGTACGTCACCTAGTTCTGTTATCCTTTCACAGCTGTAATCTTGTGAAAATGCTAAAACCGTTTTGGCTTTAAATTTGTTTAGCCGGCCAGCGACAGGTTATCGGAGGTTCCTACACATTTTGAAAGTTTAAAATGTACCACGATTGAAGGTCGTGCGCAAAATTTCAGCTCCCTAGGCCATCTGAAACCAAGAGATCAAATATTTGAAGCATCCAAACAACGCTCATATCAAATTTAAGTAAATGTGCTTTAAACAAGTTGAAGATAAAAAAAAACACAAGCTACGGTGAACTGAAAGATACAAGTAATTGGCTATCATAACGGGTAGCTATCCAATGATTCGGTTGAAGAAGGATAGGCAACTCAAATTTCACTGATGTAACTACGTGATATTTGGAACGGGAACAAGGTTGTCTAAAATCTGTTACGGTCCAGGGATTTTTAACTGCAGTATATTTGAGAGAATAAGTCTATTGCTCACTCAAGCATGTCGTACACGGCGACCAATATGAGATTGTCCACGAGGCTGGCAAAGCATGAACCAGAGTTAGGGCACGGCATGAAGGATGGCCACCGACTGAGCAAATTGGGGACAGTTTGTTGCTGCCCTACAAGACGCCACTAGGCGTGATGGCCACTGACTGCTTTGTCAGTCATGGGCTAAGGATCCATAAAGACGAAAAAGATGAGGCTGTGAATGTCATCAGGCAAAACAAACTGGTACAGAAATCATTGCAGCAAGAGCATGTGAATGATTGCTACAAGAGCATGTGAATGATTGCAGCAAGAGCATGTGAATGATTGCTGCAAGAGCATGTGAATGATTGCTGCAGGCTTCTGGTAACGGATCCATTGAGGTGGTGGTTCGTTGCTCTATATGGAGCTAAAAGGATGATGATGACGTTGATGATGATGGTTATATACAGAGTGGTTACAGTGCTTGCTTTTAGAGGCAAAGTTATCGGGTTCGCAACCTGGTGGCGTCAGGCTCAAGTCTATCCAGCCGTAACTGGGTACCTGACACTGCTTTTGAGTTAACGACAGCTAAAGCAGCGAGAAAGGGACCCGGTCACCCCGCCTCATAAAGCTGGGACCTGGAATAGTCACACACAAAAATACGGTGTAGCACTGATACACTTTTTTGAAACCTGGTGGCGCCACACTCCAGTCTACTCCGCTGTAAATAGATAACTGACAATGCTCTTGACATCTGGAAAGCAAAAGCCGCGAGGAAATAACTTGATCATCCGCCCTCATGAAGCTGGACCTAGAATAGTGAAGTCTCTTACACGTCACTGTGGCAGATTATGATAATTGATTTCATATATCTAATTTTTTTATCTTCATCTTTCTTTTTGCCCGGCTTCGCCTGCGCCTGTTGAGCTAACCAAATCTCTATTACGCAGTAATCTGTCCATATCTTCTCATTTTAGCACGCATTTAATGCTGGTCGCTATATTTCTTTGATGAGAGTCTACCAGAGACCCATTAGTAACGTGAGCTGTAATTTTACATCAACGCCAGACATCAGACCGAGACCAGATTTGAATAAATTTGAGTAGATAGCGTGAAACCGTAGTGAGAAATCTTTATTATCTTTCCCTGAATCCGTTCGTGATAAGTAATTAACACGACGAATCGAGAGATCTAAAGACATTGCCCGCTTGAAATACGAGCAGAGAGACGAAGGTAACTCACACTGATTAGCGCATTGCCGATGTCTGGTTTTAGTGTGAGATAGATCTTTGATTCTGCAGACTGAACGTAGAAATTCCCCGTAGGTGAGAGGTCTGGTTTTGGAGGGATAATTAACTATCTTCTTTCATCTTTTAATATATATATATACCCCAGAATTTTAAACTCAAATTCATTCAGTACTGCCACAGCTGTAGAGAGACAGCTAGCGCGAGTTCTAGAATCAATGTAATAGTACAGTCTTAGTTTCTCGTGGAGAAAATCTTAGAAGTTTGTGTGAAGGTAAAATATATATATGACTAGTATTGTCGAGTGATTAAGGGTTCGTTTGAATTATATCTTCACTAGATTTTTGTGCAGAGTGTTTTTCTAGATTAAGTCCGTCATTTGATATTCTTTAAGTTTTACTGTGTTACAGTGGATAGCATAATAAATAATAATTTCTAGCTAAACTATAAAATACAATTTATTCACTGCTAGTAACCAGTCAGAGAATAATTTAACCATCTAAGTAATGCACTGATACATCATGAGTGTTGACGAAATATGTATTTATTTCTAATTCATGATGATTGATTTCTTTTAATGACTAGAATTTATTTCACGGGAGTTTTAAACGATAAGACAAGCTCTAAGTTTGCGGTTTATAATTTAAGTTAAATGACCGAAGTGAACATATTCTATTTTACGCGTAGGATTGTGTATACTGTTAGGGTTGAGTATTTATGTTTTTCTCTTCCTTTTATACAGTATCTGGGTCAAGCCCAAAATCTACCAGCGGTTTTTCAGTATATATGAGAATAACCTAGAAGAAACATTTTGTACTTAAAAGTGGGTATACCAGTTAAAACCGGTCTGGCGTTGTGTTTGCATCCAGAAGGAGACATAGTACCCATCTCACGAACTGTAAGACTAAATGCAGTAACTGGGCCTATCAAGCCAGATTATATTTCTTCCTTAAATCTCATGTACATTCAGCCCCTGTGGCGAGAAAAATTACAAACAGTAACATTTCCGACGTTTGAACAATTGTAGTGTGATCAATAAATTTATATTGAGAGAAGTTACCAACCTGTCATTTCCTAAGTACTGGAAACCTCGAGATTCTGACATTGTGAGCCCATTTAACATTTCTTACCTGAACTGAGTCAAGTGACATAAACATTAATCCTAAAATATAGTTGTAAAGTGAACGCTCCCCGGAACATTGGATGAAACCTGTATCTGCAGAGCTGGGGTTCTCTTTATCAAAACGAACACGGATTCAATGTGTGTGTGTGTGTGTGTGTCATAAAGTTTGCACCTGAAGGTGCAAGACATCAAGGTTATAGGTAAGAAAGCAAGTCAGTGGCCACTGGTGAATGAACAGAGAGAAAGCAGGACTGAGTGATTCCCTTATGGTATAATTTATGCACCCACTTTGTGTGTTCTTTATGCAAGTTTGTTGCTAATGATGTTTTCCTCTTAGAATAGATTAACATATCAACTCTGTTCTTAACTGTAGAGGGAAATCCTAGACCATAGCGTATAAATATGTGACCTTTTGGGGCTATAATTTTTCTGCTAACGGGATCGTGGGCTCAACAGAGGGGGAAAGGATTACACCTATGGGTCTATTCTTTTTAGTAATTCTTTAACCTGCGTGTATTTATATGTGATTGATATTAAAATTTATGATTTGTGGTGAAATTCGTATGATAAATAAAATTTACATAAACTTATTCAAGTGTGTCGGTCAGCTCGTCCCAAAATATCTATATTCCATTGTTATAGTTTTCACGTCTGTGCGTCTAACTGTCGTCACTTATGTGTGTGTGTATGTGAGTGGTTGACATATAGTAAGTACATCTATATAACTGAGTAATCTGTCTGACAAATATTTTATGTTGTAGAGATAGGCTGAGCGAGAGGATCTCCTCGAGTCTCAGAGACAGACTTATCTAGTTTCCACCATCTCACTCGTGTAAAGCTATTTCGATTATTATCTCCCACTGAGCTATCACCTGTTCTATTTCTATTCAGAAGGGACCAACCTGTGTCTTAATTCTCCTATCACAAATCTACGACAGTCACTCTCCTACAGCAGTATATGCTACGGGAATACTTTTTACCACGGAAAAATTTACTTCCCCGGGATCGATACCTGGTCGGAGTGGCTAAGAGGTGTGGCGTCCGCCTCGAATTCTAAAGGTACCGGGTTCGATTCCCAGTAGAGGGAATATAATTTATGGACATTTTTTTTCCATAAACAGTGGTCCTAATGCTGTCATACTTCCCCCCTGGTCTCCAGGGTAGTAAGATCAGATGCCTAGCCATCTTGGATAAGGGCAAAAAAATAGGAGGTCCCGTGTGTAAGTTGCGCAAGTTAAAAATCCCATGGCAGTTGGAAATTGTAAAGAATAGGCCATAAAGCCGCTGCCCTGGCAATTTTTTTTTAAAAATTAGAAATCTACCCACAACAAAAATATTTATAGAATGTGTGACTACTATATACGGACACTGGGATTCTCGCTGGTGCTACGGAGTTCCTGCACTTTGTTGACATCCTCCTTGTGTGATCTAAAGAAGGTATCGGAGGACTGATGGGAGTTGTGTACCTGATTCTGCTCTTGATGTACGGAAGGCAAAAGTGCAAGGAAGTTAACTGGTCATCCCACAGCACAAAAAAGCTGGACTTAGTGTGGTGCAATCTCTAACACTTCACCCCCTCCCCCCCCCCTACGGCAGTATCTACTATGGGACTACCTTTTCCCAATGCTGAAATGTAGCTCTATCAAAAGTGCTTTCTTCTCGGGGATCGATACCTGGTAACTTCACGCTCCAGTTTACCCAGCTGTAAATGGGTACGTGACTGCTCTTGACTCAGAAAAGGCAAATGCAGTGAGAACAGGAAAGGCAAATGCAGTGAGCAAATGAATTGAGCCCCCCCCCCCCCACACAAAAAAAGCTGGACCACAAATCGTGCCGCCTCTAACACTTCACTCCCCTACGGCTGTACCTTATCAACTGATACATCGAAATATATATGCATAGTCAAACAGCTCAAAGTCAACATACGTAATTCTTACACTGAATCCAAGTTCGTCAGAATATCCAACCGATCACAAGAAATGTTGACACCGTATGATCTACTGAAGGATGGTCCCACAAAACAATTTTATAACCAACGAAGTGTTAAATACTGTAAGAACTTCTTTTTTTTTAAACAATAACACCTTCTATAGTGTTACAGCAGTTACTAGTTACATCACAAACTAGCAGCCGTACGCTACAAATGTTACGTCGAGTGCTGGCGGCGCGCTATTTCGCCTGAACTCAACGACATTACCGCGACTGGCAAAATAGCATTAACCGGGAGTGAAGGGGTTAATGGTGGGCTAAACATTTTTGGTGAATGAAGGATAGGAGAAGTAAGTGCATCTAAACATAATTGGGCAATCACGTGAGGTCACCGATGATCTAGGGTGAGGATCTGACGTATGGTGACGACAGAAGCCTGAGACGGACTGCCAACTTTATATGATAGACAGAAGTGGTTATTTCACAGCGTACGAAGAAGAAGATGAAGAAGTTGAAGCAGGAATGAGATTACGAAGAGGAAAAAGGTAATGGTAATACTGTAGCAGAAGCTGCCGAAGAGGAGTGATGTTTTAGAGAGTTCATTATACTAGGTCCAGCTTTTTTAAGAGGTGGGGTCACCAGTTCCCTTCCTCGCTGCCTTTGCCGTCCCTCACTCACGAGCTGAGTCAAGTACCCGTTTAAAGTTGGGTAGACTGATGCATGAGGCTAGGAGCAGGTTTCCATCCCGGAACCTGGTAACTGTGCTGCGACAGGAAAGCGATCTAACCGCGTAGACCAGCGGTGGCCAAACTACGGCCCGCGGGCCAGATCCGGCCCGCCAACCTGTTTTGACCGGCCCGCCAACCTGTTTTTGGCTGGACTCTTATTGTTGATTGAAGCCACACTCTTCACAATGAAATAACACAAATGTATGTTTGAAATAGATAATTACATGTCATATTACAAATTATAAAACAAATTAAAACAACAGATTCATTATATTTTTTTTTTAACAGTAATTTCAGTTCGAAGACTGGTATACATGTCTTGGCAGATGTGCAGTACAGTAGTTTGCCGTTGCTTTCTGTACGTGGTTCATTATATATGTAAAACTAAATATCAGAACGTTGTTTTTTAAGGATTTTATAGGTCTGCCCCTCGGGTGTTACCTTTTACCATAATCTGGCCCTCGGCCAACCTTAGCTTGGCCACCACTGGCGTAGACAATCGTACTGGATGTAATAAAGTCTAAATCATATCTCGGCATCATTCAAAATTTATCATTGCGCAAACCTCGTGGATGTAACTGACCAATGAAACGCCAGCTTGGTACAAGTAGTGTCGGAAGATACGCTAGGCTATTCAACATGGAGACAACGAAAGTGTAGATGTTGATGATATTTCGGAAGGCAGTGTGCAAATAATCATGGAGCACCTAGTTAAAGAAGGACCCAGTTCGATAATAGGGATCATTAGCCTTAGGCAGATAGCAATAGATTCACAGGATGTGATGTGGGGCCGAAGTTATTATGACCAGAAGACAGTGGAGCATGAAACGTATTGTGTTTTTTCCCTGTTTCGGCTGCTCCAGTGAACAGTCGGATAAACTATAGGATACAGTGGATATCCATAGTGATAGAGCTCATTCATATGAGTAAAATAAGCCTAAGGCGGAGGAAATCGGTGCAGAAATAAGGACTCCATAATTATTTTAGATTTGTCACCTAAGCACACCTTGCCCTACCTACACGATTTTGGAAGTATGCAAAAGTGCTTTGGTCTAGTTGTCATCTCGTACATCGTACGAAAGGAAGGGCAGAATGTTAGACGGGCCTGCGTGCCCAATTCTCAACTCTTTGAAAATAAAGTTCGTTCGTTCGTTCGTTCAGCAAGTCCACTATATAAGGGGAGGGAACGAAAGGCACACACACTCGCCGCCTAATTCAAACAACAGACACGGAGCACAGCATTTGTATCAACTCCGTTGCCATCTGCAGAAGTTAATTATATATATATATATATATATATATATATATATATATATATATATATATATATATATATATATATATATATATATATATATATATATATATATATATATATATATATATATATATATATATATATATATATATATTATCAATGTGTGCTTAGTGTAATACTGGTATGTGTAGAATCATTGTGCTGTTTCTGGAGGAAAACCTGAAGTGTGTTCGTTTAGTTTAATTGTGTAATAAATAAGTAGAACGAATGGATTGAGCTAGTTGGTTGTGGAAAGCGTTTTAAAGATAGTATGCTTGCTGGAAAGGACTATCCAAACTGGAAGAAGGAATGACTATAACAGATTGATTTTCTGTATTATTTGATATATGACACAATGATTACAATAAGGCCTATATGATTTTAAAGAAGGAAATCATGGACAGAACTCTAAGTGAATTACTGAACTATTGTGCTAGAACCTGAACGAATTGTGTTATTCATGACTTACTATGTCTCTTGTGATAACCACAGCTTGTCTGAACTGTCTCATTATACCTCCTGACTGGCTAAGGAGACAATGAGTGATACTACGTAGGTTGTATATTATGTTTCAGGTTATATCCTGCCCTGAGTGTCATACAAAATCTATAGTGACCAAGTCAACAAATAGATGTTCAAGTTTGTCAGAGCTTTTGGCCGTATTAACTGTGTCATCTTGACGATTGGAGGACCCGCAGTGGTGGGGTTCTCTCCAATCATACTGCTGACGAGGCCTAGGAAGGACTTTTGTCAGATAAGTAGCTCATTGTTGGGCTACTTCAACTTTCAAATACCATATACCCACCTACGAATAAATTATGTTATGATGAGATCAAGACTGTGGTGTAGATAGAAGACATTTGACAGTCATATGAGTCATGATGGCTTTATCATAAAGTAACATTCTATACAAGAAAGCAAAAAAGAGAGACAGATTTTATCAGGAAGCAAGAAAACAGTTGAATACGAACTATATGAGTTTAAGAAATTAACTGTAAATGTGTTATATATAGAATGAAAGTGAAACATATATTATTTTGCAATCAATGGGATTTTATTTGAAAATTAACAAAGTACAAAGAAGAAAAGATCTTGTATATAAATAAATTATAAATTGTACCCACTGTTTTCAGTGAATTATTTAAATTTGGTTCAAAGTTCTTGTTGTGTAGTTAATTACCCCTAGCAGAGTCATTGTCTAAGGTTAGTCTGTAGAGGAGCCCCGTAGGAACCTAAGATAGTACAACATTCCATGACGGCATGAAGGGAACAGTCCAATATGCTGGAAGCACGTCACAGCCCTTTGATATACGAAGTGGCGTTAAACAAGGCTGTGTTCTGGCTCCGACCCTCTTCGGAATCTTCTTTGCCTTACTCTTGAAACATGCATTCAGAGATGCAACTGAAGGAATATGCCTTCACACTAGGTCAGATGGCCGTCTGTTTAATCTTTCAAGGCTGAAGGCAAAAACAAAAATCAGAAGGGTCACTATAAGAGACTTGTTGTTCGCTGATGATGCTGCAGTCGTCACTCAAAGCCAACAGGAGCTTCAGAGCTTGATGAATCGCTTCACTAAAGCATGTAAGGACTTTGGCCTCACAATAAGTCTAAAGAAAACGAATGTGCTGAGTCAGGATGTTGGTGCTGCACCAGTTATCACTATCGATAACTATGAATTGGCAGTGGTGCACCACTTCACATACCTAGGGTCTACCATCAATGACAAACTCTCACTGGATACAGAAATCGACAGCCGCATTGGCAAAGCTGCAGCTACCTTTGCCTGCCTCACATCGCGTGTTTGGGGAAACTCTAAACTCACAATGAAGACCAAAGCTGCGGTATATAATGCCTGCGTCACCAGCACACTCCTATATGGCAGCGAGACCTGGACGACCTATGCTAAGCAAGAAAGAAGGCTCAATACCTTCCATTTGCGGTGTCTACGCCGCATCCTCGGCATCTCGTGGAAAGATAAAGTGACAAATGTCGAGGTGTTGTCACGTGCTGGCCTTCAAAGTATGTATACGCTTCTTAGACAGCGCAGACTTCGCTGGCTTGGCCATGTTCGCCGCATGGATGATGGTCGCATCCCAAAAGATATCTTCTACGGACAGTTAGCAGATGGCAAGAGAACAGTTGGGCGACCACAGCTGAGGTTCAAAGATGTGTGCAAGAGAGATATGAGGGCACTGGACATGGATCCAGCAACATGGGAGGATGAAGCTGCCGATCGCACTAAGTGGCGATGCTATTTACGGCGCCACCTCAGATTGGGCGAAGAGAGGCTCACACAAGAAGCAGAGGTGAGGAGAAAACGTCGAAAGGAGCACCAGGAAAATAAGCAGCTGAGGGCTGTCACCTCAGGGGCGCATTCCCATAGTCAGTTATGACTGAAGGGGCTATTATTATTATTATTATTATACAGCTTGACTATACCTTTGATGTCGATACACCATTACTCTTTTCAGAGAATGGGGTATTTCTTGTAAGACCAGTCTCTTATCTCGCACTATCCTGGTATCATCTGATACATCTATTTGTCCAAGATAATATCACCATCATTATATCATTCCTCTCGCTACACTGGATAAAAATCATTCTTCGTCCTCTTATTTCCGGTCATCTACTCCCAGTGCAGTACATACCTCATTCAGATTCCCCAAGCGTCTCTCACCTGCATGTCCCAATATACTTCCTTCCATGTCCTCACTGTCATGATTCTTTCTTCCACTTCTTCCCTCCACGTGTTGAGGGCGTATTTCTCGTTTTCTTTCACCATATGGTTTCCAGATTAGGGACCGTCATGTGATGCTAACACATGACTTCCTCGTTATTAATCATATCAATCTCCAACATCTTTTGACAACGTTTTGTTCCAGTGATACATCAGTTTCACGCTTGTGATCATTCCATACCATTTCAATCTTCTCCTCCCACCCACCCCGCTGTATCCTACGGTTATGATTGTAGGTAATGACTATCCTCAACTGAAATGTCAAGTCAATCCTATTGTATGGCTCGGAAACATGTACAGCAATCAAAACAACAACCAAAAAGCTACAGACTTTCATAAATGGGTGCTCGCGTAGAACTGATGGATTGAAGTAGTATGACAAGATGACTAATGTGGAACTGATGACAAGATGACTAATGTGGAACTGATGACAAGAATCAGACATGTGTGAATGGAATAATTAATCACAAGAAGACGCTGGCGATGAATAGGACACACATTGAGGAAACCTACTGCTAGCATTACGAGGCAATCCTTGTTCTGGAATCCCCGAGGTAACAGAAGCAGATGTAGACTGAACAACACACGGAGAAAATAACTGAAGACAAATCAAAATGATGGGAAAGACATGGAGCTGATGGCACGGGACAGGAAGACAAGCATAGGTTTGATGGATACTTATGATTCTTGGGGGCTTGAAGGGTGGCATTGACAATGATGACACAGACAGGCTACCTTCAGTCGCCATTTTGAGTTAACCAACATTTACATTATAATCCAAGTGTGCAACTTTTCCCACGAGGTTTCATTCATAAACGTGCATCTCTGTCTTGGAACCTGGACTTTAGATGTCACATTTTCAAGATTACATACCGTTCTCTGTTTACACCCGACTCCACATTCAGCGGCAGTGTAAGGAAGCGCGAAGTCAGTAGGAAATGACGTATATAAACACCTCGAGAACAAGGGTGTTCTTCATAATTGTATCGCTACAGAAAGATAATATATAATCAAGCCACGCTGTTTTTACAGATAAGTAATGCACCTAACTGCTTTTCATAAATTGGTGCTCGCGCAATATAGAAGGATTGAAATGATATGACAAGATCACCTAAAGTGGAACTTGTTTGTTTAATAAAATGTTGCCTTGTTTTGGCGAGGCGCGCCCGTTCAACCTCGACACAGAATCCGTCGGTTATATTAAGGCGCATGTACAAATATAAAACACCTTGTGGTCTAGATTATTGCAACTGATAGAAAGAAGCAGGCGACTGCCAGTGAAAGAAGATGTGAGGAAAAAGACGTTGGTGGTCGGGCACACACTGACAGAACCAGCTGATAGACTTACAAAACAATCCTTGTTCTGGAATCCCCGGGTAAGACAAGTGCAATGACAGCTCCTCTTGCTTTTTGTATTCTTATCTTAATATCATTGTGTGTCCCTCCAACATTATCTATATTGCTGCCAAGATATGTGTATGATTCCACATCGCGTAGAGTTGTTTCTTCGCGTTCAACTTTATCATTTCTTAGACATTGATATGAAGGCGGTAAAGAATACACGGAAACACCTTAAACAAATAACACGGGGCAAGAATGTTTGGCTGGCTTGCATTTTTCTGAAGGCGCGTGGTCCGCTGGAAGCTGTGACGTAATAAATGAATGAGTGAATAAATCTAATTCTCAAATCAGCTAGGAGCAACCAAAATATCAAACTCCATAATTCTCGCCGTTTGTACGTCGGTCACATCTAAGGGATGCAACTGTGGTTGAAAGTTAGACATTAATTGTATTATTTCCCTTATATGTACTCTCCCGAAAATAGTAACACTCAACGAAGAAAAGTCGGAAAATTGTGCAACACAAAGTGAGTGACAGTGATGTAGGTTTTTCAATTGTAGAACCCAGTTTCATTCAGGAAACGGATTTAACTCATCATTTTGTTTAAAAAGGTCAAGGTCTAGGACCCCGTTTACACGCACATAGAGGCATATTAGGAATATGGTGTTAGGCCCATATTTTCTCGACCATCGGCACACTAGGGGTGATGTGGTCAGCATCACGCCGGCCGCCTTAACCTTCCCAGAGTTGCTCTGTTATTTCGTTAAAAATAACCTTAAAATGTAAGTTTTTTATTGTTTCTTCAAGACAAAATTTTAATTTAAAGTATTGCAGACTTATTGTTGAAGCTACTCGCTGGAAATGAAACGGTTTATTGGAGCATAGATTCCATGATCTCCGATGATCCCAACGACGCAGTTGATTTCGCAACCGAGTTTCTTGACGAGCAGTGCCGATCAGGAATGCCACCGCATTTGCTGAAATTAAAGTTTGCTGCATATATCACGTTACTGCGAAATCTGAACGCAAAAAACGGACTATTGAATGGCACGCATTTGGTCATAAAAGTCTTGCATCGGAATTCCATTGATGCAGAAATTATCACTGGCAGTAATAAAGGAGAACGAGTCTTAATTCCTCGCATTGACTTAGAACCGAGCGAGCGCAGTTTGCCATTTAGGATGCGACGTCGTCAATTCCGTGATTTTAGCATTTGCAATGACGATCAATAAGGCGCAAGTACAATCTTTTGATCACGTAGGAGTTTTCCTTCCTGAACCTTTTTTCGGACACGGCCAGCTCTGTGTCGCCCTCATCCAAGGAACAAATCATGAAAACTTGAAAGTTTTTATTAAAAACACTTTTTATCAGGGAACATTCTTTGAAACAAATCCACGCACTTTCACAAAAAATGTTGTCATCAAATAACTTTTATGGTGAATTAAAAAATATTTTAAAAATATATTACAGTTTTTGATTTACTTCCATCATTATTGACGGGTTATTGCTAGTTGTAGTGAAATTGACAGAGATACAACGGTAAAATACCTCCAAGGATAACATATAAGGATAAAAACATAATGCGTAGGCTGCTGATAGACATGATCGCCCAGACCGCGGGTCATCACCCTCCATAAGAATTGACTTGCTAGACAGGAGGGGAACGGCGGATGAAAGGAAAAAAATATGACTGGAAAGATTGCGTGAGACTAGAAAGGCTAAGGAGACGCAATTGGGGGGGAAACGGAGAAAAGTCACGTCCCCCAAATTGACACGAGGTACGGAATGGACGCTTTTGCGATACCAAGCCCTTGATTTGAATTCAGCGGCTAAAACGCAGATGTTTGGAATATTACAAAATTTAAAAAGTACTTTTTTCTTAATATTAATGTTAGGAATATAAAAATTAGCTGGCCGGATGGCCCATTCTGAGCAGTGAACTAATATGGTCTTAATTTTACAGACGGATAGATAATATTGAAGATAATGACAAAAGACAGTGTTGTTCACATCATCGACAGACTGTATTGAATCTAAAAGTGTCGCTAATTGCACAAAAAAACACGACCTCGAGACGCAGGTGTTCAAATCTACTTAGTATGGAAGAGACGGGATATTGTGGTGGCTGTGTCTAAATATAACTTTTAACGACAAAATTTTGGAGGGGAGAGAAAGGTTGGTTCAAAAATCGAGTACATTTTTGTAGAAACACAAGTAGAGACGGACAGACTAACAGATAACCATCCATACTTGACTGAAGCATGACTGAAATGACTTTAGGGTAGGAAATTTGAATTTAAAATAAACCTAGGCAGTGATTGGCCACAGACAATCATATTATTAGCGCTCAGAGCGCATTTGGGGCCATTCTTCAATAGTTGTTCAGTGATAGACACAGATTTTAAAGTGTGGTGATTTCCATATGAAAGAAAGTGAAATAAATTTAGGGACGCCATACTATAGCCAGCAGCTCAGCTGAGTTTTGCTAGCAATTCTGTGTTATTTATTCATAATCTGGTAAGATTGAAATTATTTCCTTATATATTTTGAATATTGTTTCATGTCCGAGTGATTTGATACTGCCATATCGAAATCTAGCCTTACAAACAAGTAGGGATTTGCTCTAGACCCCCCGCCCTAGTCAGGGTCTAGGGACCAACAATGTACATAAACTCCAGCAAGGGTTAGGCAAGACAGATCAAGTGTTGAGAATAATGAAACATATTACCTATCCTCTTTTAGGGCAGAAAACTAATAAATATTTTTCAGAATCTATAGTCTGGGAGGATCTATCTGATGTAAAACCACCATGGTAAATGTGCTGTTTGGTCAGAGAGATCTGACCTGTCTGTATGATGTGGTTGTTGTGTCAGTGTTGTGTCCAGACGTGGGTAGAGAATAGATTTTGACACATGGCCCATACTTTGATTGCAGAGCTGTGAGTTTCTGTTGTCAACAAAGCAGTGTCTATTCAGTGGGTGACTTTACTCGAGTGTATCTGTGCAGTACTTGTGACAGAGACAACCATTATTGCCCGAAAGCACGGAGAGGTGGGACCATCAGATTTCAGCACCAGAGCTACATAGACAAGATGAGTGAGCCTCTGGTCTGCTGGACATTCACCAACGCTTTGTAGTTACTAATACCCCCATAAAAATTCCCACCATTTTCTGGACACTGTGTAGTCAATATAGACAGGTGTGATGAGGCCACCCCAACAGCACAAACATTAACTATCCTCCCAAGTAGATGACTACTAGAACATTTTAATAAAACTAACTAGTATAGTACATATATATGTACACTATTGCATTTATGATATAATATTCCATGCATTTCTTTCATAATCTCTAAATCCTTTTAAGTTCTGGTCAACCTAAAAAATTGATACAGAACAAAATAAATGTAATATAATTCTATCAAAAAATTTTACACACGTGAGTTAGTTCAGTGTATTTTAACATTTATTAATATTATTAGTCTTGTTAAATATCTGTGGGTATATCTATAACCTATTACACCACACTACATATCATAACCCTAGACACTTTACGTAGCCACATTCATTAAAAAAAATTAAGTGTGAGGTCGTAGTGGTAGCAAGAAAGGCCTTCTGACAATTCACAACTACATTTTATCTCAGGAGCCTTCACAGCTGGCCTCATACAATTACATTTAGTAATATCACCATCATACAATACCATCAAACACCACTACATTTATTGGGGTCTTGTCCAGGGATAATTAGCCCAACAGTAATATTAGGATCTCCTGGTGGGAGAAATAAAATTAGGGGGAAAAAATTGTGAAATTCCCTTTAACATTAAAAGTGTCCCTGCAGATAAAAGTTGGTGAATCTTCACAGCCAGAAATAATTAATTAGTTAACTGGTTAGTTAGAATTAGTTAGACTATAGTCATATAGTAATTAGAAGTACTTAGTGTATTTACTGGTTAGAGATTTAGCTTGTATATTATTATATTGTCTAAAAAGTATGGCGGAGCTGGCAAAATTTAGATCAGCTGCTGTGCTCACCGCGAAGGAGATGGGAATGGATGGTCAAATTTTAATTCAATACGTAACGGCTGAATGTGATAAATATATTGAACGGGAAGAAAGGAGATTAGAAAAAGAGGCTGAAAGAAAATCAGAATCTGAAAGGTTAGCTGAAGAGAAGAGGTTACAAATTGAGGCTGAGACTAAGAGGCTGCAGATTGAGGCAGAAGAAAAACGACAGCAAAGGGAGGCAGAAGAAAAAAGGTTGACTGCCGAAAGGGAGGCAGAAGATAGAAGGTTGCAGAGGGAGCACGAATTACGACTAAGGGAGCTGGAATTACAAGGCCAGGCTCCTGAAAATGGTGCCAGCCCTTTTGCCTCAGATGCTACGCCCAGCCTGGGAGCCTCAAACTCCGCTATGGGGTTTCATTTAGACCATTTTGTTGAAAAAGACGATGACATAGAGGGGTACCTAGGACGTTTTGAGTTATTAGCTACTACATATGGGTTAGAGAGAGAGAGGTGGAGTTTAAAGCTATCACAAGGATTGAGAGGTACTTCTTATGAAGTATTTGCTAAAATGAACAGGGAAGACCAAGACAATTATGACATGTTAAAGCAGGCTTTGTTATTAAGGTACGAGAAGAATGGTGAATTTTATCGTAAGAAATTTAGAAATGCCAAACTGTTGTCTGGGGAGACATACCACCAATTCTCTGCCAGACTAGAAACCTATTTGGAGAAATGGACGGCTCTGGGGAAGACCCAAGATCTTAAAGAAATGATCATGATTGAGCAATTGAGAGAGTCCATGGCTCCAGACATGAGAAAATTTCTCATGGAACAAGGTGCAGAGAAGTTGGGGGAAATTTTAAATGTTGCTGGGAGGTATCAGGCAGCCCAGGCAGAGGTAAGTGGTGCTAAGAAGAAGCACATAGACAATTTTAAAGCTCCACAGCAATTTAATAAATTTGATAATAGAGAGCAGGGAAATAAAGGTAGGACAAACTTTGAGCGGCCAAGAAATGACTATCGCGACAGAAACTCACAGTTCAATGGCCAAAAGTTCAATGAAAGAAAACCGTTGAACCAAGGAAAAAGATGGTGTAAATGGTGCAAGAAGGATAACCATAACACCGAATTTTGTAGAAGGAAACCTTCAAACATTGCTGCAATGAAGTCGGGGACGCAAAGATTAAAGGTAAATCCTAAGGGACAACAGGAACCTTATCACCCCCCAGTTTGTGAGGATGTTATTTGTAATGGGGTCAACATAAGGTGCCTTTATGATACAGGTTTGGATTATGATACAGTTGTGAAGTCTAGCCTAGTGGACCCAAGTCAGTATACCACAGAAACAGTGGAAATACAAGGGGCGACTAAGGACATACCACTCATGACACTTCCCATCGCAAGGATAACGGTGAAAACTCGCTATGTGGAAGGAGAAATCAGAGCAGCAGTGATAGATGAACCAATCTACCCTCTGATATTGGGGTGTAGATACGTCTTCTTGGGGAATCCCGAGAAACCTGTGATCATGGCGACAGTGCAGACCAGGTCACAGAAGAAGGAGGAAGAAGGTGAACCTATAAATGCTCATCCAGAGGAGATGAGGAAGGCGCAGGCTGAGGATAGGACACTCAAGCCATGTTTTAAAAAATTGCCCAAATGCCACACACCTCCGAGCAAGGGGGAATATTTCATGAAGAACAAACTCTTATACAGGAAGGCCGGAACTGGAACAAATGGTCACAACCAGCTGGTTCTTCCCACTTCATATAGAGATAAAGTGATGGAACTCGGGCATGCGATTCCCTTCAGTGGTCACATGGGGATCAGCGCCACAGGACAGCGTATAGCTTGTCATTTACTTCTGGCCAGGGATAACGGAGGATATAAAAAGATATGTCAAATCCTGCCCAGAATGTCAAAGGGTAGCTCCAAAGCACTGGACTGCTCCTGCAACTCTAGGGAAATGCCCATAGTGGGAACACCTTTTGAGAGGGTTGCAGTGGATATTGTAGGACCTCTCACTCGGACCAAGAGGAGGAACAGTTACATCCTTACTCTGGTGGACACTTGTTCTATGTGGGGAGAGGCGGTAGCCCTGCCATCAATTGATTCAAAACATGTAGCAGAGGCACTACTTACAATATTTACCCGATTAGGATTCCCGCATCAAATCTTGACGGATAATGGTTCTCAGTTCAAGGGGAAACTAACAGAAGAAGTTTTTAAGCTATTTCAAGCCAGACACTTTCATTGTAGTCCGTACCATCCACAAGGGAACGGCCAGGTAGAGAGGTTCAACGGGACTCTCATTTCTATCCTGAGAAAGCTGGCACACGAAAAACCGGATCTGTGGGATCAATTCCTGCCCGCCGCATTGTTTGCGTATCGGGAGGTACCACATAGTTCAACCGGGATGGCTCCCGCAACTCTGCTATTTGGGAGGCCAATAAAAGGTCCATTAGAAGCCTTATTAAGGACCTGGACAGATGAGAAGGCGGAAGAGACTGTTACCTCATCGTATCAATACGTGAACGAACTGACCACTCGTTTGAAGGCTGGATGGAAACTGGCAAATGATAATTTGAAGCAAGCCAGGAAGAAACATGCAGCATATTTTAATAGGAAGGCAAAGGACAGGGAACTGGCAGTCGGAGAGAAGGTGCTGCTTCTACTACCCGGAAGCCAGAATAAATTACAAATTGGTTGGCAAGGTCCATATACGGTTCTAGAGAAGGTGTCTAGAACAAACTATAAAATTGACAAAAAGGGGAAGGAAAAAGTTTATCATGTAAACCTGTTAAAGAAGTATCTGGACAGACCACTCCAGGAAAGCACCCCCTTATTGACCTTGGCTATTGCAACCCAGATGCAAAAAGAACCACTCACCTCACATGAATACCCATTACATCCTTGTGAAACAGCAGCACAGGTAAAAGTCAGTAAGCACCTGACTAAAAACCAGAGGGAGAGAGTTCAACAAGTTCTGGAGGAACATACAGATGTATTAACAGATAAACCAGGCCATACAAATTTGCTACAGTATGACATGAAACTGGTAGACTCAAACCCAATCTGTATGAGAGCCTATTCTATTCCGTTCGCGAAGGAGAAGGCATTGAAGGAAGAAATAGAGTATTTGTTGAAGGAGGGGATTATTTCGCACAGTGAATCATCTTTTAGTTCTAGTGTCGTTTTGTTGAGAAAACCGTCTGGGGAACACAGACTGTGCATAGATTACAGGAAACTGAACGCTGTCACAGAAGGACAAGTGGATCCATTACCAGACACAAAACAGTTATTTGCCAGACTGAACAAGGCAAAATACTTTTCAAAAGTGGATCTTAGTAAAGGCTATTACCAGATCCCAGTGAAGCCTGAAGTGAGACCTTATTTGGCTTTTAGCACTTCGGATGGACATTATGAATTCAATATGCTACCATTCGGACTGAAAAATGCTCCGAGTGTGTTTTCAAGGATGATGCGCAAATTGTTGGATCCCCTGAATAACCCATGTATCACGAATTTCATGGATGATATTCTCGTCGCCACAGAGACATTTGAAGAACACATTGAAGCTCTGGAGATGTTGTTTGATAGACTTCGGGAGGCGAACTTAACTGCTAGACCAACAAAATGTTGTATTGGATGCAAAGAGTTGGAATTCTTGGGACACACTGTATATCAGGGTAATATGACCCCTGATCCTAAGAATTTGGAAAAACTGCAGAGAGCACCTAGGCCACAAACAAAAAAAGACGTGCGATCATTCGTGTCGTTATGCGGATTTTATCAGAAATACATCAAAAATTTTAACGCTATATGTGCTCCTCTGACTGATCTGACTCGCAAGGGACTTCCAGATAAAATTATTTGGACTGCACAATGTGAACTAGCGTTCCAAGAGTTAAAGGAAAAAACTCACTAGCAAGCCTATTCTCAAACTGCCTGATTTGACACAGGACTTTGTCTTAAGAACCGATGCAAGTAATGTAGGACTCGGAGGGGCTTTGTTGCAAAGATCATCTTCACCTGATGGGGAACTTAAACCAGTCGCTTATGCCAGCCGCAAATTGAATAAGGCGGAACAAGGATACTCCACAAGCGAAAAAGAATGTTTAGCATTAATCTGGGCAATAAAGAAGTTTCAAATCTATCTGTATGGTAGGAATTTTGTGGTGGAGACGGACCATCAGCCTCTCGTGTTCTTGTCTCAGGCTAAGCATGAAAACGCAAGATTGCTGAGGTGGTCTTTGTTGCTTCAACCTTATCAGTTTAGTATCCAATATATCCCAGGCAAATTGAATGTCGGTGCAGATTTCCTCAGTCGGCACCCCTGTGATCAAAATTAGAGTAGTGGCAGACGTGAGGAGTAATTTTACCTATGTGTATCGCTGGTTTTGGAACTTGCCATAGGCATGTTTTCAAGTGGGGAGATGTGTAGTGAAATTGACAGAGATACAACGGTAAAATACCTCCAAGGATAACATATAAGGATAAAAACATAATGCGTAGGCTGCTGATAGACATGATCGCCCAGACCGCGGGTCATCACCCTCCATAAGAATTGACTTGCTAGACAGGAGGGGAACGGCGGATGAAAGGAAAAAAATATGACTGGAAAGATTGCGTGAGACTAGAAAGGCTAAGGAGACGCAATTGGGGGGGAAACGGAGAAAAGTCACGTCCCCCAAATTGACACGAGGTACGGAATGGACGCTTTTGCGATACCAAGCCCTTGATTTCAATTCAGCGGCTAAAACGCAGATGTTTGGAATATTACAAAATTTAAAAAGTACTTTTTTCTTAATATTAATGTTAGGAATATAAAAATTAGCTGGCCGGATGGCCTATTCTGAGCAGTGAACTAATATGTTCTTAATTTTACAGACGGATAGATAATATTGAAGATAATGACAAAAGACAGTGTTGTTCACATCATCGACAGACTGTATTGAATCTAAAAGTGTCGCTAATTGCACAAAAAAACACGAACTCGAGACGCAGGTGTTCAAATCTACTTAGTATGGAAGAGACGGGATATTGTGGTGGCTGTGTGTTTTGACCATAATCTCTAAATCCTTTGACGTAATATAAGCTGTGATGTTTCTGTTGGTCAACAAAAGCAGTGGTCTTTTAACGACAAAATTTTTTTTCAGCACCAGGAGCTACATAGACAAGATGAGTGAGCCTCTGGTCTGCTGGACATTCACCAACGCTTTGTTAGATTACTAATACCCCTCACAATTCCCACCATTTTTTGCGGACATGTTGTAGTCAAGATAGACAGGAGGGGAGAGAAAGGTTGGTTCAAAAATCGAGTACATTTATTTTTTACGTAGAAACACAAGTAGAGACGGACAGACTAACAAGATAACCATCCATACTTGACTGAAGCATGACTGAAATGACTTTAGGACGCGCCTCGCCAAAAGGAAAATTTTATTTAATTAAGAAAAAAAAAACAATTTAAAATAAACCTAGGCAGTGATTGGCCACAGACAATCATATTATTAGCGCTCAGAGCGCATTTGGGGCCATTCTTCAATAGTTGTTCAGTGATAGACACAGATTTTAAAGTGTGGTGATTTCCATATGAAAGAAAGTGAAATAAATTTAGGGACGCCATACTATAGCCAGCAGCTCAGCTGAGTTTTGCTAGCAATTCTCCAGATGGAAAAGTACAACAGTAAAACAAGTACAAATTCATGCACCCAATAGAAAATGAAGGCAAAAGACTCCAGATCTCCAAGATCTGTTGCTGACAATGCATTGGGACGTCTAAAAGCCGTAGCAGCTTTGTGCATCGGGAAAAGCAGACTTATAAGACAACTGTTAAACAAGCATCAACAACAAAAAGAAGACCTACTCCATGAAGAGAGAGAACGAACGAACGAACTTTATTTTCAAAGGGTTAAGAATTGGGCGTGCAGGCCGTCTAACATTCTGCCCTTCCACTTCCACTCTCACTTATCTTGCATTCTGTATCCTTCCGTTCCCACATGTTACTTTAAGCATTAATTTAAAGGCATGCAACATTGTAAAAGTAATATAACAGCATACATTTAGCATTTAATCATAATTAAAATTAAGTATCTCTTTTTAACAAACCAGAACGTAAGAGAGAGAGAGAGAGAGAGATGGAGATGAAGCCAGCACCCTATACCCTTGTACAGCATGGGAGCAGAACGGAGCTTTTGTTGTCAGCAAATTTCCTCCAAATTAATACATCATTGTCAGTGGGTCTCACAAGTGGAAAAAAAAATGTGAGTCAAGGTGAATTTACAGATTCTCTGCAAAAACGAATATAAAAACTGTCTACAATTGAGCTATATTTGATCCAAGCAAGCGTTGAGATTCTATTTTCCATATGGCCTCCTAGATAGCAATTCATGGATACAATGCCATATACAGTTTATGGATCAGCAAAAAACTAAGTGCTGTTAGGAATTTGTTTCTTGAAGTGCCGGTATCTTTATCTCGGGTTAACCATAAACCAGTGACACACCACTATGAGAAATTTACAAAAAACACACATAGGCTTCTACACAAGTTCCCAATTAATGGTAAATTCTGTTCCAACTATACAGCTGAGGTTTTTTAGGGCTTTTTGCTAAGCCTTGTCTACTTTAGCAAGCTGCAAATATTGATTTATAACACCAACTAGGTGACTGCCACCAGGTAGTCATCCTCACAGATGCACTGTCTGTCCTGCAAGCTCTCAATGGTGGTAAAACTCCCGCAATCTGAGAAATGAACTAAATCCCAAATAGGTTGAAGGGAACGAGCCTCAGTAGAGGCCAAAAAACAGAACCAAAAAAAAAAAAAACGCACTTTTAGGTACTTTTACTTATTTGTACTGCCAAAAATATTTAAAAATATAACAAAATATTACCGAGAACCATACTTCAGAGTCGGTACCCCCCCCGCCGTATCAATCATTTTACATAAAATCCACAGAAGAAAGTCCACAGAAAGGACTCAAATCTGCTGAAAATCTACTTCAAATGTGCCTAACATGTGAAATAAAGAAAGCGCATACGGCCATCAGCAGAAACATTTGTGGAAAAACTCTACGGAGATACCAACATCATCAAGATGACCGCTGCTTTCTTTGAACATAGTCAAGATGACGTCTGAAAGTGAATGAAGACATCTGCACAAGAAGATAACAGTGTCACAAGTTACCTCCAGACAAAAACTCTAAACTGTATACAGTGTAATGAAAAATAGAAGTACGTCACAAAACACTAACATAATTCCAAATCCTTGAGCACACTGATACCACGAGATTGAAAAATGCATCTAAGAGATTAAGAACAGGAAATTTCAATCCAAAACAACATTTCACGAAAGACGAAATCTCGAATGCAATAAATCCTTCCAGGCGAAGTCAGGCAGACAGCGCTGATGTTACACGAAACCAATTTTAGAAAAGTAAAACTGAATCCCAGACACTAAGCAAACAAATGAGAAAAATCTAGACGCGAGAGAGATGTGATTTATTAGGGAGCGAAAAATTTTCAAAGTTCCGCAGATGGCTAAAAGTACAGATGAAGTATGTTCGAGAAGAGTTAATGAACGAAGAAATGTAATCACGAGTATAAGAAGGCTTTGACTAGTCATCGTGGCACTGTTTGTTAAGTTCTTAACGGGTGTTTTAACTAGCTTTAACAAATATTATTATTCTCATCATCATCAGGTGCCATTCTCACACCTAAGGTCGGCTGCAATGGATCTCCAACATCTTCTGTCTCTTGTCTTGATGGCGCACTCTAATAGACTCTATTCTGTCAATCTCTTGATGTTATCTTCCCACTTAGATCGATGTCTTTCTCTTGCACACTTGCCTTCAACTCTGCCTTCTATTATGGTCTTCAGTGTCCGGTGTTGTAAAATAATTTAGCTGTCCAATTTTGATCTCCTTCCTTATTTCTCTTTTCACTCCTAGAGTTTCTAGAACCTCTGTATTTGTTTCTCTCTTTCCATGCCATGCAAACCAGTCTTCTATATCCACATCCACATTCTTCTTCTTCTAAATTGCTTGTTTCATTGTCCATGTTTCTCAATTTCTCAGTTTGAATTTGGGAGTTAGTTGTTTAGATGTTCAGTATCTGTTCTCTATCTAGCTTTCTAGCTGCCTCTTTTGTTAATTGTGTTCTTTGTTAAGGTTTTAACTGGTACTTTATCTAGCTTTCTAGCTGCCTCTTTTGTTAATTGTGTTCTTCGTTAAGTTTTTAACTGGTACTTTACCTAGCTTTCTTGCTGCTTCTTTTGTTAATTGTGTTCTTTGTTAAGTTTTTAACTGGTACTTTACCTAGCTTTCTAGCTGCCTCTTTTGTTAATTGTGTTCTTTGTTAAGTTTTTAACTGGTACTTTATCTAGCTTTCTAGCTGCCTCTTTTGTTAATTGTGTTCTTTGTTATGTTTTTAACTGGACTTTACCTAGCTTTCTAGCTGCCTCTTTTGTTAATTGTGTTCTTTGTTACGGTTTTAACTGGTACTTTACCTAGCTTTCTAGCTGCCTCTTTTGTTAATTGTGTTCTTTGTTAAGTTTTTAACTGGTACTTTATCTAGCTTTCTAGCTGCCTCTTTTGTTATTGTGCCGTGTGTCAAATTTTTAATGGTGCTTTATCTCGCTTTCTTACTGTTTGTTTTATGAGAGTTCTGTGTTTTTTTTTTCAGTTTTTAACTGATGCTTTATCCATGTTTCTTACTGTTTCTTTTATGACTGTACTGGGTCATATGCTTCTAACTGGTCTTGTAACTAGTTCTTCTACTGGCTCGGTTGTTATTGATCTTTCCGCAGAGTTCATGATTTCTTCCTTCAATCAGTCAATCAATCAGTACCGTTTAGCTCACCAAGGAGAAATGTCCCCAACAAACACAAGCCAAGTCCTCGTGTCGTGCATTATCATCAACTCAAGGTCTCCCCAAGCCACCCTCGCCATTTTTCACTTCTGTCTCCAGTTCTCCTCTCCTTGTGTTACCTGTTTCATTCACTCGTGTCATTTTCCCTTTTTATTCCATATGAAGCATGCAGCCGTCATAACAGCTGGATTTTACACGATAAGTTTGTCAGCTCTATTTATATCCTCATTTTAGCCGTCTTTTACGACGTCAGCTCTATTTATAACCTCATTTTAGCCGTCTTTTACGACACGCATGAGGGATCAGAGTACCTATTCTTTCTTTGTCTGTGATCCATTGTAATGACACGAGACTAGCATAATTAGGGGACCACAATATTAAAGTTGCTGTAAACAGGTGCCCCATGTAGTTCCAGGGGGGGGGGGGGGGGGGGGGGGGGGGGGGGGGGGGGGGGGGGGGGGGGGCTCTGATGAGACAAAGAAAGAATATGACTACTGCTCCCTCAGGCATGTCGTAAAAGGCGATTAATATGAGGTTGTGCATGGGGGGGGGGGTGGCATCCTCACCATGTAAAACAAGTTTGCTACAGAAACTACTGCTGTGAATACTTTGTGCAGGTTTCCTCCAACGGGGAAGCTGTAGTGGGGGGCTCCTTGCTCCATAGGTAGCGAAAATAAAAATGATGATGTTAAAAAGCGGTACAATTTTGAAAATTGCAGTGTGTTCTGAAGCAATACCTTCAGTTTATATTTTCTGATGTCCACTGAGCGTGTTATGTGCTCGTGTACGTCAGATTTCACCTGGTTCGATGGCCACGTGTTTTTCAGCCATCATACGTGTGCATGTGAGCAGTGCACTCTTACATACATTAATTTTATCAGGTAACGAAAAACACAAACCAATTATTTTTCATTTATTGGGGGGGGGGGGGGCCGCGATAGTTACCAATAAATGCCTAAGGACTGGGAACTCTGTTTTGTCTGCCTGCGTATTGTACACAAATAGATTCGAGAGATTCAAAATATTGGTCAATCTACCCAAGCGAGATAACCCATGGAAATACCCTCACGGAATAAGTCAGCATGGGTTATCCCGCGCAGCTGTATAACTAACAATTCATAAAGATGCTAAACATTTGAGGAACAGAGAAACGCATTTGGCTGTCAACAATACGATATTTGTAAAAAAAAATAAAACTCTACGGAGATACCAACAACATCGAGCTGACTACTGCGTTCTTCAAACACATTTAAGTTGACGTCTGAAAGTGTACGAAGAAGAGAATGTCCACTATCACAAATTGTGACCTTTAATCTATTGCTACCCGCTCTTGTTTTCTTTAAAAACTTATAATAGTAATAATAGCCCCTTCAGTCATAACTGACTGTGGCAATGCGCCCCTGAGGTGACAGCCCTCAGCTGTTTATTTTTCTTGTGTTTTCGACGTTTTCTCCTCTCTTCTGCATGTTGTGTGAGCTTCTTTTCGCCCAATCTGAGGTGGCGCCGTAAATAGCATCGCCATTTGGTGCGATAGGCAGCTTCATCCTCCCACGTTGCTGGATTTATGTTCAGTGCCATCATATCTCTCTTGTACACATCTTTGAACCTCAGCTGCGGTCGCCCAACTGTTCTTTTGCCATCTGCTAGTTCTCCATAGAAGATATCTTTAGGGAATCGACCATCTTCAATGCGGCGGCTTAATATAATTACACATCACGGCCTTTCAGCTCCCAAAATGAGTAAAGGCATTTAACAAACCCGCCAAATCCTCCCGTCCTGTGCCATCAGTTCCATGACCTTTCCATATTGTCCTCATCCCTTTCATTTCTGCCTCCATTTTTTTCCTCCATGTGTTTTTTTTTCTTTTTCGGTTTTCTCTCTCTACGTTTCTTACCTTTGAGATTCCAGAACAAAGACTGCCTTGTAATGTTATCAACGTGTTTCCTCAATGCGTGTCCTATCCATCGCTAGCGTCATTTGTTGTTATCAAATAATAATCATCATCATCCTCTCAACCCGTAACCCGTCATGGGTCGTTTGAGTGCCATGGTGGAGGCATCAGTTGACAGGGTCCTCCACTTCTCTCTATCCTCATTTATAACACACAAGGAAGGGAAACCCGAGGCCTGTAAACAGAAATTAATCTCTATCCTCAGCAATGCGTACAAGTGTGGAAAAACCGTGCCCTGTCCATTCTTTGATGTTACCAGCCCAGGATTTTTTCTGCCTTCCTCTTCTCCGTTTACCTTCGACTGTTCCCAGGAGCATCGTTTTCGAAAGGGAGTCATGGCGAGTTACATGCCCAAACCAGGCAAGCTTTCGACGTTTTACTACTGACAAAAGTGGTTCTTGGCGGCCTGCATACGTGTTTATTTTCTCTCTAACATAGACATTTGTTTTGTGCTCTTTATAGCAAATGCGCAAAATTCTTCTATAACATTTATACTCGAAAGCCTGAATCCTTCGCTCCGTTTCTGCAGTGAGTGTCCAGCCCTCACACCCATACAAGAGAATAGATAATACAAGTGATTTGTATAATTTGATCTTCACAGGAAAACTGATGTTACTTTTCCAGATCACATTCAGCCTTGTCATGGCAGCTGAGGCCATCTCAAGTCTTGTCTTGATTTCTTTACTTGATCTTCCATCACTACATATAGTGGACCCCAGATATTTAAAGGTGTTCACTTCTTCTAACGTTTGCCCATTTACGTAATGTTGGTTGGAACATGTTTCTAATGGCTATTCACCAATATCTTACTTTTTTCTATATTAATTTCCATCCCATAAGTTCTTGTTACTTTCTCCAGTCTAGAGGTAAGGTCTTGAAGTTCTGATTCTAAATAATAATACATAACGGAAAAAAGTAATTTCTTTTGTTGTTGTTGTTGCTTTAATAATTGATATAACAGACAGGTGTGAGAAACAAAGATCCGCACAGTAAGCCACCGATACCTGATGGAGTTCGGACCTAATATTCGTGATGTCAGATTAGATCACCTGCCATCTTCACATCGAAGGTCAGCTGTAATGGGTCTCCAACGTCTTCTATCTCTTCTCTTGCCGCTACATTCTGAATAACTCTTTCCTGTCTACATCTTGACGTTAACTTCCACTTACAGCGCTGTCTTCCTCTTGCGAATTTACATTCAACTTTACATTCCATTGTGGTCTTCAGCAATTTGTTAGTCTTTTTATATGATCAAAATATTTTAGCTGTCTGCTTATTATCTCCTTCATGAATTCTCTTTCCAATCCCATCTTCAGTGGTTCTCAACATGGACCATTTTTCGGGGGGGGGGGGGGGGCGCGGGGGGGGGGGAATGGTGAAACAGTAAGATGGTAAAGTACCTTTTTTCCAGCTAACAGCGACTATGAGAGGGGGGGGGGGGAGCCACAGAGGTAACTGAAGCTCAGAAAGGCGGCCATGGGCAAAAAAGGGTTGAGAACCCCTGTTTTATATGACTGAATGATTTGTCTTCTCTTTCCGTGTGATGCACCCCATTCTTATATACCGAAAGGTCGCTTTAGCTTTAGCAAAGCGTCCTAATTTAAACCGATGAACTTTCAGTCTAGGTTGAACTAGGCGTGCCTCGCCAAAACCAGGCCATGCTTATTAGCCACAATTAACAGGAAACTGTTCCCACGCCGACCTGCGCGACACGACCATCATAACCAACTGCAAAAACCAAGCCTACAGTGGAAGCTGGAAAAACGACACTCGTCGACTGGCATTTAGGAAGAGAAAGAGAGTTTGGGGTTAATTAATTACTTATTCATGTTCCTGGCATCTGGCATGTCTGCGAGGTCAGCTAAGTTATAATGTATGGCGGATATTATAGGCACGTCGCTCAGAAGTGATGAAAATGGTAGGTTTGTTCTCACTGTTGTTACCGTGATGGCGAGAAGACAGGGTGATCCACAGAAACAATGCACATGTACCTTTTCTTCCAAGAAACCATAAAAAAGGTGATTTTTGTTTGTCTTAATTTATGCATAATCTTATGTGTTGATCATGAGTTTCCTTAACAGAGGACACTTCTGTCTTGGATGGGTGAGTGAGTACATTATTGTTACTCAGAATCGACACCACAGAACTCCAAGACAACCCATAGGTGCAAATGTCGAAGAGCATGAATGCTGATTGTTCAAAAAGCGCTGGTCGTATACACGCATGATTAATACTCGCATACTATCATTCCTGCTAATCTTAAATTTGAATCAAAATTCCAGCAGACTTAGCTTTGCTGATTCATCGATTGAAGTGTCTATTCTCTAACAGGCGATCGTTGATTCGTCGATTCAAGTGTCATCTTTTAAAAGGCGATCGTAGATTAATCGATTAAAGTGTCGTTCTCTAACAGGCGATCGTCATTACTTTGGTTGACATATTCATACTTGACAATCTATTAACTTGGTTCTATAGGATGAGTTAGCCAGCCCCACACCCAACCCTCCTTAACAGAGTTTACGACACGCTTTGTATAGCCCAGTGTTACTAACCTTAAGAAGACGCTGGCGATGGATAAGATACACACTACTGAAGCCTACTGATTGCATTACAAAGCGGTATTTGTTTTGGAATCTCCAGAGCAAAAGAGTTAGCCCTGGATAGAGGGCGACCGAAAAATGAAACAGGGAAAGAAGACATGGAATGACCCAGATAGGACGGCACAGGGCAGGAGGTAAAAGGTCAAGGATCCCGTTACACGTCCATTGAGGCATATTGGGAATACGGTGTTAGGCCCGTATTTTCTTGACCATCGGCACACTAGAGGTGATTTGGTCAGCATCACGCCTGCCGCCTTAACCTTCTCAGAGTTGCTCTGGTACCCAATTCATGAGGCTGGGTTGACCCCGGAGCCGTTTGCGGTCTAAAAAAATCCCACCTCAACTGGGGATCGAACCATGGACCGCCGAGCTAGGAAGACAGTGCACTAACCACTGCGCTACCGAGGCTCACCAGGACAGGAGGACTTGGTGTAAATTTGTTGAAGGCCTACGCTCATCAGGAAACCGACAGGTAATGAGTGAACGAAATCTTGACGGGAATTTTTCTATTTAGAAAAGAAATAGAAGCAGAAAGAAGGCGCTGGACCCTAGTACAAGGACTGCCTTGCAATGCTATCAACAGGTTTCCTCAGTATGTGTCTCATTAATCGTCAGCGTCTTCTTTTCAACTTTTGTTCAAATGACACTTGTCTGTTCGTGTCATCCGTTCCACATTAGTGATCTTGTCATCAGTTCCATATCAGTTACAGTATCGTATCAGTTCCACATTGATGATTTGTCATCGATTCCACATTGATGATCTTGTCATCAGCTCCGCATTGATGATCTTGCCATCAGTTCCACATTGATGACCTTGTCATCAGCTAGTATGCAAGATTAATGGGAGTGGAAGGGCAGAATGTCATCAGTTTCATCTTAGTGATTTTGTCATCAGTTTCATATTAGTGATCTTGTCATCAGTTTCATATTAGTGATCTTGTCATCAGTTTCATATCAGTGATCATCAGTTTCATATTAGTGATCTTGTCATAAATCCCATATTAGTGATCTTGTCATCAGTTTCATATTAATGATCTTGTCATCAGTTTCATATTAGTGATCTTGTCATCAGTTTCATATTAGTGATCTTGTCATTAGTTTTATATTAGTGATTATCAGTTTCATATTAGTGATCTTGTCATAAATCCCATATTAGTGATCTTGTCATCAGTTTCATATTAATGATCTTGTCATCAGTTTCATATTAGTGATCTTGTCATCAGTTTCATATTAGTGATCTTGTCATCAGTTTCATATTAGTGATCATCAGTTTCATATTAGTGATCTTGAAATAAATCCCATATTAGTGATCTTGTCATAAATCCCATATTAGTGATCTTGTCATAAATCCCATATTAGTGATCTTGTCATCGGTTTCATATTAGTGATCTTGTCATAAATCCCATATTTGTGATCTTGTCATCAGTTTCATATTAGTGATCTTGTCATAAATCCCATATTAGTGATCTTGTCATAAATCCCATATTAGTGATCTTGTCATCAGTTTCATATTAGTGATCTTGTCATAAATCCCATATTAGTGATCTTGTCATAAATCCCATATTAGTGATCTTGTCATAAATCCCATATTAGTGATCTTGTCATCAGTCTCATATTAGTGATCTTGTCATAAATCCCATATTAGTGATCTTGTCATAAATCCCATCTTAGTGATCTTGTCATCAGTTCCACATTAGTGATTTTGTCGCCCATTCCACATTAGGGATCTTGTCATCAGTTCCACATTAGTGATCTTGTCATACTTCTTCCATCCATCTATTCTACGCAGCAATTTATGAAAGTCTGTAGCTTTTTGGTTGCTGTTTTTGTCGTTCTCCATAGCTCACAGCCACACATATAAAGTTATAAACTGAAGTTCAACTCGAATGTCTCCCCACCCCACTCCAGTCATCAGCTCTCAGAACAGCAATTCATTCAGAAAGAAACAACACGACAGCTTCCCTACTGATAGCGTCCTGTGTAACACACAGAACAAGTATCTGTTACACATAACTGGAATTTACTTCCTTGTGTTGGGAGCCGCGCTAGCGTAGTGGTTACCACACCGCTCTGGCGACCGGGTGATCCAGGATCAAACCCGGGTGACGGCATTTGAGGATTTTTCGTCGACCGGGAATTGGACTGGATTAACTCGAGACCTGGCGAGGACATTTGAAGGAGTGTCGTCGACCAGGGATTGGCGGCTCCTGAGCCGACCCAGCTGTAATGGGTACCTCCGAAATCGGAGAGTATTTGCCTGAATGGCGAGGGACACCTGTCTCTGTACAAGAAAAAGGGATACTCACGTAAAATCAATGTCAGGTTAGACAATAATAATAACCTGAGATTTCGCCTCGAGTATTAGCGGGCGTACAAAAAAAATAAAAAATAAAAAAATAAAATAAAAAACTTCCTTGTGCAGATAATAATTATATCAGTTGTAACTTCAGATAATTTACTGTAATAAAAGCAACAACAAAATTATGAGTGATACTAAGAGATAATGATTTAACTCAAGCCTACCTTTATTAATTTAACCATGATATTTATCTGAAGCGTTTATTATCTTCAGTAAGTCTTAATTTTCAAGTACCTACGAATGAAATTCCTCACACGAAACATTTCTCATATTGTACTGCTTCAGAAACAGTTCCTTGACAGACAAGGTTGGCAGGCGGTTCCTTTCCGTCGATCACTGACATTTATTACAACAAGGGAGAGAACAGAAAAAAGCATGTCCTTAATAATACTTCTTAGAACAATGTAGAAGACACTGTTCATTCACGGACTGCCTTGTAATGCTATCACTTGGCTTTACCTATATGTGTCCTATTTAATGCCAGCGTTCTCTCCTCAGAATAAGTCAGAAGAATTCAGGACCACCACTGGTGTAAGACAACGTGATATCCTGTCACCTTATCTTTTCCTACTCCTCATGGACGATGTCATCAAGGCATGTAAGGAGAGGACAGGAAAGTATTCAGTGGGGTACTGGAAGATGAGACAGGTCTGTATTTCAAAGCTGGCATTTGCTGATGATGTTGCCATGATTGCTAAATCAGAGGCACATCTTCAATCCAACCTGCAAGTCTGGAAGGAAGAGCTGGAGAAGAGAGGGATGATCATAAGCAGCTCGAAAACAAAAACCACGGTGATATCACGAGAGGAAAGAAGACATCAGATTAAGCTGGGAGGACAGGTCCTGGAGCAGGTCGACCACTTTAAATACCTTGGAGCTGTCACAGACCGGAAGAGAGGCATCAAAGAAGAATTGGCTACCCGAAGAGCAGCAGCTGGGAGACTTTTTCAAGCCATAAATCGAGGATTCCTCAGCAAAAGAGAAGATGGTAAGAAGACAAAGATGGCTGTATACCGCTCCACCTATGTCCCAGTCTTGACGTATGGATGCGAGTCATGGCAATGACTACAACCCACAAAAGCCAGATTCAAACCTCAAAAATGAGGTATCTGAGGAAGGTGGTTGAGGTAACAAGAAGAGACATGGTCTGCAACCAGACGATACGTCAAGGCCTAAAAACCCAACCCCTGCAGACCCAAGTAGAACAGTCCCAACTGAGATGGTTTGGCCATGTCTGCAGAATGGGAGAAGATCGGCTACCACGACAAGCATGGGAAACTAAGAGCCAGGGATCCAGATCTCCAGGACGACCCAAAGTCCGCTGGGAGGACAACATTAGACAATCTTTGAAGGACCGAGGACTAGAATGGAACCAGGCGAGGAGGAAGACAGCCGATAGAATAGTATGGCGCTCTCTCTCTTACAAACCTCTACACCTCACGGTAGAAGAGGAGCGAATAAGTAAGTAAGTAAGTAAGTTCTCTCCTCACATCGTATTCCACCGGTATTTGTCTCGTTCTTTTCAGCTATTTGACATTATTGATCTGGTCATACAATTTATTCTTTCTCTACAGCGCAAGCACCCATTTATGAAGGTATATTTCTTCCTGGTTGTCGTTACTGTTGTTCTTCATATTTCAGAGCCATACATCTGTACAAAAAATTGATAACAGGACAGACAGATAAGTGCCCATGTGGGCAAGACAGACAAACAATACAACACGCACTCAAAACTGTCGGATCCACGAGAAGAACAGGCGGACAGCGTGGCCTTCTCCAACCCAGTTGAAGAGATACCTTTAAGTCCCTCAGTTTAACTCTAAATTGTGGCCATTGTTGGACCATCACGGCAAAGCAGGGGAGACAGCCCGTGACAGAGAGAAGCCTGAGACAGACTACCAGCTTTATAAGAGAAATATGCAAGGAGGCATATCTGGAGTCATCCTTATATGACCATCAGCTATGCGCAGTGCTACAGTATATGTACGTGGAAGTGAGGCTAATTACATTCTCATTGACTCTTGAAATCATCCACACACTTCCAGGAATTCCCCCTGCGGTGAAACTTGTTGAGAACCCAGCATTGCACACTAAGCTTGGAGAAGTCGCTTGAGCCCCAGGCGTAATTCTTTGGCTTTTACTTGGTTGACTGCATGCAGAAGGATCTCACTATGGACCCAGCCCAGTGATAGGCAGGGGAAGCTGAGAAGTGGTTCAGTGCAGGACGTGACAATTCCTTCGGAGAGTCCAGAACCAGAGTACATTAGTTTAGCTCTGCATAGTTGGAGAGTCCCATTGGTTGGCGGGGAATGCACAGTATGCCCCGCACTTCCTACTCCTAGCTTGGGACCAGATGTGATGATCCTTTAAATGCAAACCACGCTGGAGAAACTGTAGCTCATGACTTCAACTCAACACGTTTCGGAATGGAAGAAAAGCCACAGGAAAAGCCTAGATCTACAGTGTAGATAATACCAAGGAGTCTTCAACCTGGTACTGGCTGCTAATGAGCGACAAGCTCAGGAGCCCTAGTTGAACAACAACAACAACAACATAAGAGAAATAATCTAATCAAAGCTCCTGTTCCCTTTAGAATTTTTATTGATATAATTTTGGCCACTAGGAAAATTAAGGTCAAAACAAAGGCATGAAACGATGAAATAAGATCCTATACTGGACAGTCTGACAACAGGTGGCGGCAATGAGTCAACAACAGGTGGCGGCAATGAGTCAACAACAGGTGGCGGCAAAGAGTCAACAACAGGTGGTGGCAAAGAGTCAACAACAGGTGGTGGCAAAGAGTCAACAACAGGTGGTGGCAAAGAGTCAACAACAGTTGGCGGAAAAGAGTCAACAACAGGTGGTGGCAAAGAGTCAACAACAGGTGGCGGCAAAGAGTCAACAACAGGTGGTGGCAAAGAGTCAACAACAGGTGGTGGCAACGAGTCAACAACAGGTGGCGGCAAAGAGTCAACAACAGGTGGCGGCAAAGAGTCAACAACAGGTGGCGGCAAAGAGTCAACAACAGGTGGCGGCAAAGAATAAACAACAGGTGGCGGCAATGAGTCAACAGGAGGTGGCATCAATGAGTCAACAACAGGTGGTGACAAAAAGTCAACAACAGGTGGCGGCAATGAGTCAACAACAGGTGGCGGCAAAGAGTCAACAACAGGTGGTGGCAAAGAGTCAACAACAGGTGGCGGCAAAGAGTTAACAGCAGGTGGCGGCAAAGAGTCAACAACAGGTTGCGGCAAAGAATGAACAACAGATGGACAGAGAAGAGGAAGGACTGCTGAGAAGAGCCAGGGACCACAAGCTGTGGACAGTTAATAAGTACCACCTAAGCCAGCCGTCGTTGCAATAAATCAAAAATAGTGTAGTGCGTACCTTTCATTTGTTTAACTAGTAACATATCCTTTTTCTTCTTTTTTTTTTTTCACTATCTTTACCAGTTTTACAACAGCCCCCTTTTATTATTTATATATTCGGTCGTCGTTACATTTGCTAGCGATGATGACAGTAACTACAGCTTTAGATACATCGATTTCTCTTTCAGGTGTAGGACAATATTACAATGTGTGTCCTCTTCATCTCTGGCTTCTTGTTGTTCCACTGACGCTTGTCTGGTTCTTGTCATCAGTTCCACATTAGTGATCTTGTCATCAGTTCCACATTAGTGATCTTGTCATCAGTTCCACATTAGTGATCTTGTCATCAGTTCCACGTTAGTGATCTTGTCATCAGTTCCACATTAGTGATCTTGTCACCAGTTCCACATTAGTGATCTTGTCATCAGTTCCACATTAGTGATATTGTCACCAGTTCCACATTAGTGATCTTGTCATCAGTTCCACATTAGTGATCTTGTCATCAGTTCCACATTAGTGATCGTGTCATACCACAGTAGCCCTTCTATTCTACGCAAGCACCCATTTATGAAAGTCTGTAGCTTTGTGTTAACAACGCATACGACACACATATTCATAGCCTTTACTAATCAAGAATGCACAAACAACAAAACAATTCTCTCAGCTGCTGCAAGCTGGCTTATTAACAGCTGTGACCTCGCGCTTTTAACTCCATCCAGTAAGTGGATCAGCGAACGTCGACAAGCCGCTATGACATGTGTCCGAAAAATGAAGTGGTAATAGATCACACAACACATCATTATGCAAACTATACGCAGCTACACAGCTCTTTGTCATCGCTCAGTGAGCTTACTTGCTGGATGAAGTTAAAAACACACATAGGCTATATAGGTACAGGTTCTCTTTAGACTTTTATATTATAGAGTGACATCCCCAAGTACAGTTTGCCTTGGTCATGTATCGCAGGCGAGTATCGACATTACAAAGGGATGTCACTCTATAATATAAAAGTCTAAAGAGAACCTTTACCGGATATACTGAGAACATCTACTGAGAGCAACATTACAATGCAATCCTAGTTCTGAAGTCTCCTGGGTGGAAGATGCAGTGGGAGATCGAAAAAACACATGGAAAGGTGGGGGAGAGGGTTGGAGACATACATGTAGGGTATGCGGATACCTGGGGGTTGTGGGGAGAATCTTGGGCAGATGATGCGGGACATAAAGACCTGGCACAAATTTGTTGAAAATCTAATCTCCTTAGACAGCTAAGACGTAATGAATGTGTGATGTAAACCAGGGGTTCTTAACCTTTTTTTTTAATTGGTCAAAGCCCCCTCCCCCTTCTGAGCCTCATTTACCTCTGTGGTCCCCTCATAGTCGCTGTTAGCTGGAAAAAAAGGTACTTTACCATCTTACTGTGGCCTCCTAGAAATATGGCATGGCCCACGTTGAGAACTACTGATGTAAACAATCCTCACTCGACTCTATAATAACCCACATATGACAGTATTCGTGGTGTTTGCGGATCATGCTTGAAAAATATTGATCTACCAGCCGAAAGACTTCGTGTCAAGAAAAGGACCAGTCGAAAGAATACATGTCAAGAAAATGAACAGTCGAAAGACTACATGTCAAGAAAATGAACAGTCTAAAGACTACATGTCAAGAAAATGAACAGTCGAAAGACTACATGTCAAGAAAAGGAACAGAGTGAATTTTTTTCAAATAACACGTCAGTTAAATGCTTGACAGCTTCGTGATCCACACGGAGAAGTCGAATAAATTAAGTTCCACTTTTGTTTTTAATTAAATAAAATTTTGCCTCGTTTTGCCGATGTGAGCACCATTCAACCTAAACACATGGTCTGTCGGTTACATTAGAGCGAATGTCCAACTATAAAAGACCTTGTGATCTGGTCAGTCATTGTTATGGAAAAGTTTCCTGTAATTTTTCCTTCTCTTGGAACATAAGAGAAATCAAGTTAGGAAAATATTTGACGCGTCACCTCTGCGTTGCAAAAATCAATAAGGTTATGCCTTCCCAAATTAACCCGTCAGAAGTCGTAAATTAGGTCATTCGAACTTCTGGTCTCCAACTCGCGAATGGTACACGGCAGGTGTTCCCAGCCTTTTTCGGTCAGCGTAACTCTTGGCTGTTTGTAAACTTTCTCGTATCCACAAAATATATATTTTTTTTTAAAAGGTAATCCCATAGCAAATACTGCAGTAGGGGAGTCATGTGTTAGAGACTTCACTATACTAGATCCAGCCATCGAGAGTTGGGTGACCAATTCCCTTCATCGCTACCTTTTCCTTCCCTAACTCAAGAGCAAAGTCAGGTACTCATTTACAGCTGGGTAGACTGCAGGGTGTCGATACCGTGAATTGAACCCGGCACCTTTGCCGCGAGAGATCAGAGTTCTAACCACTCGGTCAATCGGACACTCCTCAAATCATTATGAAAGGCAATAAACACTAGAGTTTACCGTGCATATAAGAAAATTCATTCATTAATGTTTCATAAAGGAAATGTTATTTGGTGCACATCAACATTTTTAGTGTCATAAAGTTGTTAAATGTTAGTCAAAACACAGATCATATAAATTAGTTGAGGCCTTGATTCTGTTTATTGTTAACCAACAGTTTTATTGTAGGCAACATTTTAAAAAGAGGTACCGGCATATTCTTTTCAGCCTTCAATTTGTTTCTTACCCTGGATTTGACTGAGATCTGGAATCGCCGTACTATCTTCAATCCACAACTTTTTGTTTCACAAACACTACTAGTTTTTTTAATATCTTAATACCACATATTTCGTGTGTTACCGGGGCCCGAAAGGGGAGCAAAGAATAGTAACACTGTACCCTACCATGCATGTCGTAAAAAAGCGACTAAGGAGGGTTGGGCATGGGGCTGGTTACCCCATCCTGTACAAAAAACTTCAACAACCATGGACAAGTCAAATACAGAATATAATCACATATTTCATGTATCATTTTGACAAGCTTCTCGTACCACCTAGCGGTAGGCATAACACAGGCTGGGAACCTCTGGCAGAAGGGCTGCTGATCTCGTGTTATTCTGAGTCTGGGTCCGGCGGAGCAAAGGTGACATAAAGAAGTAAATAGTGGGAGAACTAAACGACCGTTGGTATTGTAAAGCTTCCAGAAGTTTCCGGGGGATCTTTAATGAGACAAATACAGAATAGGACTACTGGTCCCTCAGGCGTGTCGTAAGTGGCGACAAATATAACGTTGTGCATGTGGACAACCTCATCATGTCAAACAAATTGCAACAGAAACCATCGCTGCTGCAAGAACACATGAACAATTTGGTGCAGACTTCCTGTGAGGGGACCGACTGCTATGGTGGGTCTATGCTCCATAGGGAACAAAACTTACTTACTTACTTACTTAGTCGTTCCCCTTCTACCGTGAGGTGTAGAGGTTTGGAAGAGATAGCGCCAGACTATCCTATCGGCTGTCTTCTTCCTGGCCTGGTTCCATTCTAGTCCTCGGTCCTTCAAAGATTGTCTAATGTTGTCCTCCCAGCGGACTCTGGGTCGTCCTCGGGGTCTGGATCCTTGACTCTTTGTTTCCCATGCTTGTCGTGGTATCCGATCTTCTCCCATTCTGCAGACATGGCCAAACCATCTTAATTGGGACTGTTCTACTTGGGTCTGCAGGGGGTAGGATTTAAGGCCTTGACGTATCGTCTGGTTGCGTACCATGTCTCTTCTTGTTACTTCAACCACCTTCCTCAGATACCTCATTTCTGAGGTTTGGATCTGGCTTTTATGGGTTGTAGTCATTGCCCATGACTCGCATCCGTATGTCAAGACTGGGACATAGGTGGAGAGGTACACAGCCATCTTCGTTTTCTTACCAACCTCTCTCTTGCTGAGGAATCCTCGATTTATGGCCTGAAAAAGTCTCCCAGCTGCTGCTTTTCGAGTGGCCAACTCTTCTTTGATGCCTCCTGTGGTGAAGTGGGATGTTATAAATATTTATATGGGACTTAGTGTACTGACTGAGATCAGCTGTGAAGGTATCTATATCTATTAAGAGTAGTGTATTATAGATAACCTTACTTGCTACCACATATCTATATATCTCAGTCAGAATTATTCTGGAATAGTGTGATGACTACGTTAGGTGTCTAGGGTATGTGTATGATGAAGTGTAAGTCACAACAACAGACAGATAAACAATTTAATTTAATCCACTACTCTTGACAACACTGTGACACTCACATACATATAACACTCTATGAGAATATCTTAAGGAGTCACTGATAACTTTTCAAATAACAATATGTATTCATGGTTATCATAAAGGTATATGTGTCCTGATTCAAATACAAAGGAACCAGGAATCACAATCAATTTTAATTACAAGTATATGTACAGACTTTATCAATATGAATATTGTAGTGACATATATTATTAAAATATCCTATGTGTGTCAGTTGTGTAGTGGTAATATGAGGTAATACTGGTTTTGTTTTGTTCAAGCTCTGTTGGTATTTGTCATCATGACTTCAATAGTTTGTCTTTTGGGACTATTATTGGAGATGTTCTCAGTTCCTGATATTAAGACAATTAAATTCCCCTCTGAATGTTATTTTTACAAAGTCATTTCAAGATGAGGGGACATACTGTTGAGCTCAGCTGGCCAAATCAGCTTATCTTGCGTGATGGCGGCAGGGAAGGACTCCTCTGCTCGAATTCTCCTCTGGGCTCTGGAGACACCTCACTGATAGCTAAATGGACCAAGGAGTATGCTGTCCGACTCTGGATTCAGCAAAGCTCTGACCAGGTGCTGCTCAGTACCATCAAGACCACGGTCCCTGAAACAAGAAGGATGTACCTTCTACTTCATAACTAATTGATACTCTAGTTCTACACTGAGCACAATACAACACAAACATTGAGTTCAGAGCGTTAGGCCAACTGTCAGCTTCATCTGAAATACTTTATACCAGCATTACCCTCCTTAATGGTCACTACGCCTCTGCACTTCCAGCATTATTTCTGTCTAATCAATCATCCAGGTGTCAGTGTACTATTTGGCCATTCCATGCCGTTTTACTTCCCTCCGACACCCTCTGTTCAGGCTGGAGCATTATAGGCTTTATCTCCTGTTTGCCACTGAACTACACATATATATACAGGCATAAATTAACAATTTACATTCAATTTTCATTAAAAGATACTGAATGGTTCAAGCTTACCACAATTCATAGAATAAACACAGATACGTTGATTAGCAATGAATTCTGGCACATTTACTGGCACAAATTCCCATCTGCTTATGTTCCAGGCTTTTATTTAACACAAATATGAGCTGGCTTCAACGCACTGTTGCTTTATCAAGATTATTTGCACTAGTGGTCTCGAACTAACGCTCCTAAGTGAGTATATCAGCGAGTCTAGCCAATGAGGCCACGTTTCGACAAGTGTTTGAAAAAATGTTACCTTTTCACGTCTCCCCTAACAACGAAAGATAGTATTTATAGCCCGACCAATCGTGGTTAGTCTTTCATTTGTTGCGCTCCAATCAATTTGGAGTTTACATGGTAGGCTAATTCTGTAACGTAAGATTTTTTTCAAACACGTTATAAAAAAATTTTATGAGCAGAAATGATTCCATGCTGTCAGGCATCCCCACTATTTTATTTTGGTTATAATTTATTAATTCCTGGACTATTTGCGTAACGTTTTACATATTCTTTGTCAGCAAGCCCTAAGGAACCCAAATATCCAAATTTAAAAGAGCTACGTGGCTGCGTTCAAAATATGCAATTCCTTCTACCTCCTGTTTCGAAGATGTGCTGTCTGGGTACTGTAATGTTTTCAAACGTAAACCCATCTATTGTTATCTTTCCTAATAAGCGTTTTTTGTGATTTTAAAACCTAACTCTGGGAAGGGTAGTGAATTTATCACTGTCCGTCTGAAAAAAAAGTTAGTGCATGTAGTCTTACACGCGTGATGGCAGCATTTGTGTATCGCGCGAAGCGTGTTTAGTGTTCGGCTTTCTGCCTCTCCCTTCTCGCTATCCTTTAGTCCATCTGTCTTTTGATCTTGGTAACATAGTGTAGAAAAAGACATGAATGGAATTTAAAATTTAGGTCAACTTGCATATTTCAAGGTTTTTCTTAGAAAGGCAGCACATTTTATTGTGTGTTTGGGAAACGCGTGTATGTTGCAGAAGGCCTTTAATATCAACGTGAAACGTTACAATTTGCATACGCAGTAGAAAACAAGGGGATTTCGAGTACAGTCATTGTGACAGCACTGTTCTTTACCATTCTTCTTCCTTTATTTATTATATGTATTTATTAGGCTTTATATTTACTTGATAATTTATATATGTGGATTAGAATATTCCACGACACCTCCCCTCTTAAAACAGACATTATATGTCAGTCCTTTATTCTATATTCACATAGAGAAATTTATTATTATTTCTGGGGTTTACGGTGATTCTCATCACACGGATGGCGGCTTAAAAAATCCGCTCCCAAATTGGTTTTTCCAGATATATACTCAATGCTAAAATTATATGGAGCCAAAAGTAAAGACCATCGGAGTAACCTGGAGTTCTCATGCCTAGCCTGTGCTAGAAACGATAACGATTTGTGGTCTGTTTGCAACTTAAATGCCTTCCCATATAGATAAATATTGAATTTCTTTATCGCCCATATTACTGCAAGACATTCTTTTTCGCTAGTTGAGTAGTTGATTTCAGCTTTATTCAATTTTTCTGCTAGCATATGCCACTGGGCTTAATTCCCCATCCAATGCATCTGATTTCTGTAGTAGAGTTGCACCTAACCCAATATTACTTGCATCCGTCCTTACTATGAATTCTTGACTTAAGTCAGGTAATTTCAAAATGGGTTTACTTGTGAGCTTTTCCTTCAATTCTTGGTAAGTCATTTCACATTGTGGTGTCCATGTAATGCGATCTGGATGTCCTTTACGTGTCAATTCAGTTAACGGTGCACATATGGAATTAAAGTTTTTGATATACTTCTGGTAGAAACCACATAATGAGACAAAGGATCTCACGTCCTTCTTGGTTTGTGGTCTCGGGGCTTTCTGTAGTTTCTCTAAATTCTTTGGGTCAGGGGTCATGTTTCCCTGATAAACTGTGTGTCCCAAAAATTCCAATTCTTTACATCCAACGCAACATTTGGTTGGTCGGGCTGTTAAATTTGCCTCCCTAAGTCGATTAAACAGCATGTTCAGAGAGTCAATGTGTTCCTCAAATGTTTCTGTTGCTATAAGGATATCATCCATAAAATTTGTTATAAAATATTTATATGGGACTTAGTGTACTGACTGAGATCAGCTGTGAAGGTATCTATATCTATTAAGAGTAGTGTATTATAGATAACCTTACTTGCTACCACATATCTATATATCTCAGTCAGAATTATTCTGGAATAGTGTGATGACTACGTTAGGTGTCTAGGGTATGTGTATGATGAAGTGTAAGTCACAAAAACAGACAGATAAACAATTTAATTTAATCCACTACTCTTGACAACACTGTGACACTCACATACATATAACACTCTATGAGAATATCTTAAGGAGTCACTGATAACTTTTCAAATAACAATATGTATTCATGGTTATCATAAAGGTATATGTGTCCTGATTCAAATACAAAGGAACCAGGAATCACAATCAATTTTAATTACAATTATATGTACAGACTTTATCAATATGAATATTGTAGTGACATATATTATTAAAATATCCTATGTGTGTCAGTTGTGTAGTGGTAATATGAGGTAATACTGGTTTTGTTTTGTTCAAGCTCTGTTGGTATTTGTCATCATGACTTCAATAGTTTGTCTTTTGGGACTATTATTGGAGATGTTCTCAGTTCCTGATATTAAGACAATTAAATTCCCCTCTGAATGTTATTTTTACAAAGTCATTTCAAGATGAGGGGACATAATGTTGAGCTCAGCTGGCCAAATCAGCTTATCTTGCGTGATGGCGGCAGGAAAGGACTCCTCTGCTCGAATTCTCCCTGGGCTCTGGAGACACCTCACTGATAGCTAAATGGACCAAGGAGTATGCTGTCCGCCTCTGGATTCAGCAAAGCTCTGACCAGGTGCTGCTCAGTACCATCAAGACCACGGTCCCTGAAAACAAGAAGGATGTACCTTCTACTTCATAACTAATTGATACTCTAGTTCTACACTGAGCACAATACAACACAAACATTGAGTTCAGAGCGTTAGGCCAACTGTCAGCTTCATCTGAAATACTTTATACCAGCATTACCCTCCTTAATGGTCACTACGCCTCTGCACTTCCAGCATTATTTCTGTCTAATCAATCATCCAGGTGTCAGTGTACTATTTGGCCATTCCATGCCGTTTTACTTCCCTCCGACACCCTCTGTTCAGGCTGGAGCATTATAGGCTTTATCTCCTGTTTGCCACTGAACTACACATATATATACAGGCATAAATTAACAATTTACATTCAATTTTCATTAAAAGATACTGAATGGTTCAAGCTTACCACAATTCATAGAATAAACACAGATACGTTGATTAGCAATGAATTCTGGCACATTTACTGGCACAAATTCCCATCTGCTTATGTTCCAGGCTTTTATTTAACACAAATATGAGCTGGCTTCAACGCACTGTTGCTTTATCAAGATTATTTGCACTAGTGGTCTCGAACTAACGCTCCTAAGTGAGTATATCAGCGAGTCTAGCCAATGAGGCCACGTTTCGACAAGTGTTTGAAAAAATGTTACCTTTTCACGTCTCCCCTAACAACGAAAGATAGTATTTATAGCCCGACCAATCGTGGTTAGTCTTTCATTTGTTGCGCTCCAATCAATTTGGAGTTTACATGGTAGGCTAATTCTGTAACGTAAGATTTTTTTCAAACACGTTATAAAAAAATTTTATGAGCAGAAATGATTCCATGCTGTCAGGCATCCCCACTATTTTATTTTGGTTATAATTTATTAATTCCTGGACTATTTGCGTAACGTTTTACATATTCTTTGTCAGCAAGCCCTAAGGAACCCAAATATCCAAATTTAAAAGAGCTACGTGGCTGCGTTCAAAATATGCAATTCCTTCTACCTCCTGTTTCGAAGATGTGCTGTCTGGGTACTGTAATGTTTTCAAACGTAAACCCATCTATTGTTATCTTTCCTAATAAGCGTTTTTTTTGTGATTTTAAAACCTAACTCTGGGAAGGGTAGTGAATTTATCACTGTCCGTCTGAAAAAAAAGTTAGTGCATGTAGTCTTACACGCGTGATGGCAGCATTTGTGTATCGCGCGAAGCGTGTTTAGTGTTCGGCTTTCTGCCTCTCCCTTCTCGCTATCCTTTAGTCCATCTGTCTTTTGATCTTGGTAACATAGTGTAGAAAAAGACATGAATGGAATTTAAAATTTAGGTCAACTTGCATATTTCAAGGTTTTTCTTAGAAAGGCAGCACATTTTATTGTGTGTTTGGGAAACGCGTGTATGTTGCAGAAGGCCTTTAATATCAACGTGAAACGTTACAATTTGCATACGCAGTAGAAAACAAGGGGATTTCGAGTACAGTCATTGTGACAGCACTGTTCTTTACCATTCTTCTTCCTTTATTTATTATATGTATTTATTAGGCTTTATATTTACTTGATAATTTATATATGTGGATTAGAATATTCCACGACACCTCCCTTTCGGTCTATAATCTTCTTCTTCTTCTTCCGTCCTTAGCCAACGACCGGCAAAGCAGTCAGTGGCCATTACGCCTAATGGCGTCTTTAGGGGAACGACAAATCAATCCGTTTGTCGTTGTTTCCGTAATCAAAGTGACTGGCAAACGGGTGATCAGCCCGTTGGGGGTATATAATAGCTCCGAGGTATTTAAAGTGGTCGACCTGCTCCAGGACCTGTTCTCCCAGCTTAATCTGATGTTTTCTTTCTTCTCGTGATATCACCATGGATTTTGTTTTAGAGCTGCTTATGACCATCCCTCTCTTCTCCAGCTCTTCCTTCCAGACTTGCAGGTTGGATTGGAGATGTGCCTCTGATTTAGCAATCAGGGCAACATCATCAGCAAATGCCAGCTCTGAAATATAGACCTGTCTCATCTTCCAGTACCCCACTGAATACTTTCTTGTTCTCTCCTTACATGCCTTGATGACATCGTCCATAAGGAGTATGAAGAGGTAAGGTGATAGGATAGGGAACAAAACAAAAACGGAAAATGACGATAAATAATGACATTGTAAACATGTTTGTTTAAATGATCTTTAAAACTGCTGAATCCTGATGAAATATTGACGTCTTATATTAGAAGGGCCTGGCATCGTTGTTGTCTGAGACCTTGTGTTCTATCGGGATGAAGAATATGACGATGATTATGATGACGACGACGATGATGGTGGTGATGATGAACGCTCGCATTTAAAAAATCTGAAATATACTGTTTTTATCACGATATATGTCTAAAATTGTCCCACCTTGTTTTGTCAAATGCTCCATTCTTGTCTTCATTCTACTGTTGTCATGGTTGCCCAGTTTTTATTCTGGGAGGTAGTTGAGGAGACAAAGAATGAACAGGGCTTCTGCTACATCAAGCATGTCGTAAAAGGCTACTAATCTAATATTGCGCATGTGGTTGTCAACCTCATCATGTCAAACAAATAGATAAATAAACCAGCACCGCAAGAGTATATGAATGCTTTGATGCAGGATTCCTGGCATAAAGAAATATATCAGGTGATGGATGATTCCTGGCATAAAGAAATATATCACGTGATGGAGGATTCCTGGCATAAAGAAATATATCACGTGATGCAGGATTCCTGGCATAAAGAAATATATCAGGTGATGCAGGATTCCTGTCATTAGAAATATATCACGTGATGCAGGATTCCTGGCATAAAGAAATATATCACGTAATGCAGGATTCCTGTCATATAGAAATATATCACGTGATGCAGGATTCCTGTCATAAAGAAATATATCAGGTGATGCAGGATTCCTGGCATAAAGAAATATATCAGGTGATGCAGGATTCCTGTCATAAAGAAATATATCACGTGATGCAGGATTCCTGGCATAAAGAAATATATCACGTGATGCAGGATTCCTGTCATATAGAAATATATCACGTGATGCAGGATTCCTGTCATAAAGAAATATATCAGGTGATGCAGGATTCCTGGCATAAAGAAATATATCAGGTGATGCAGGATTCCTGGCATAAAGAAATATATCAGGTGATGCAGGATTCCTGGCATAAAGAAATATATCAGGTGATGCAGGATTCCTGGCATAAAGAAATATATCAGGTGATGCAGGATTCCTGGCATAAAGAAATATATCAGGTGATGCAGGATTCCTGGCATAAAGAAATATATCAGGTGATGCAGGATTCCTGTCATAAAGAAATATATCAGGTGATGCAGGATTCCTGTCATAAAGAAATATATCAGGTGATGCAGGATTCCTGGCATAAAGAAATATATCAAGTGATGCAGGATTCCTGGCATAAAGAAATATATCAGGTGATGCAGGATTCCTGGCATAAAGAAATATATCAGGTGATGCAGGATTCCTGGCATAAAGAAATATATCAGGTGATGCAGGATTCCTGGCATAAAGAAATATATCAGGTGATGCAGGATTCCTGGCATAAAGAAATATATCAGGTGATGCAGGATTCCTGGCATAAAGAAATATATCAGGTGATGCAGGATTCCTGGCATAAAGAAATATATCAAGTGATGCAGGATTCCTGTCATAAGGACCATCTTCTGTGGTGATTCCGTGCTTCATAATGAGCAAGAACGGAACCGAAGAAGAATTCTTTCATTTTTTTTGTTTTCATTATCTTCATCTCACAGCAGCTCTGGCCGGCTCCCTTCTTAGTTCTCTTCTTCAAAGACTGGTGTGAGCGAGGAAGGCGGCAGCGTAAACGAAGTCATCTGAGCATAATCAAGCTCAAGTTTTTCCTTCAAAACGAAAACATAAAAGTACCCAAATGTGAAACCCCGCCAGCAAATTAATGTTTTTCTGGTCACAAAAACCTAAGAAACAAACATTCATCCAACATAAATTTTGACCCCGAGGTGTCAGCTGGGCCCCGGCTGGCTCCTTCGTGTCTGATCTTTTAAAGACCCGAACTGAAATAATGCAACTATTACAGGGCACGTGCTAGACATATGGCAATTTAAACGATTGGGGGATTACTCCGACGAGCATAACGTGCCCTGTTATTTAGTTTTGCCTCGATCTAGCGAGGCCCGCCCGTTCATCCTAGACACAAGGTCGTTGGTTATGTTAGTGCACATCACCATCATCACATCCTTCCCCTCCCCAATGAGCAAAGGCCTTCAACAAATGTACGCCACGTCTTCCTGTCACGTGCCACCAGCTCAAGGTCTTTCCATGCCTGTCTCCGTCATGTCTGTCTCCGTCATGTCTGTCTCCAGGTCTTTTCTCCGTGTGTTCATTGGTGTCCCTCTACCTCTGGAGATATTAGTGCACATTTCCAAATAAAAAAAGTTTTAAACAAAAGACTGCGGTTTGGTTGCAAAGTTTTGATCCGGCTAGTGCATATTGTCTCACCTGTTCTGTTGATACACGAAAGGCTTACGTTGATTAATTAACTTTCGACTTAAGGAAAACTGTACTTGCCTATGACTGAACAAATAGTAATACCACAGACCAGTGGTATAGGGACGTGGTGGCCCTCGGACCTGTGCTGGCCCGCGAGCCACTGACTACTGGCCCGAGTCGTGCTTCAAGTAAAGAATGAAGCTACAGCGTAAAGGTTAAAGGTAGTCCCATACCAAATACTGCTGGAGGGGAGTGAAGTGTTAGGGCCTTCACTATTCTAGGCCCAGCTTTGAGAAGTGGGGTGACCAATTTCCTTACTCGCTGCTTCTTTCTTTCTTAACTCATGAGCAGAATCGGGAACCCATTTACAGCTGGGCGTGACGCCACCGTGTTTCGAACTGGTATGTTCGCCGCGAGAGACCAGTGCTCTAACCATTTTGTCATTCGGACGCTCTTCAGCGTGTTATATTGAGGGGGAAAAAACAGAATTATTATCAGCCGATTAAACTGACAATATTAAATAGTATAATATTACAAGCACACAATATGATAATGACAGGTATGCCATCTTGCTACAGCATTTACATATCTACTCATAAAACATAATGTAATCAATACAATAAGAAGAAGAAGAAGAATATAGCACAAATATGGTATCAGCAAATGGCGGAAAATGTCCCGGTCTGTCGCATTAACTAATCTAAAAGGCACTGCCACTGACAACAGCCCCGTGTGGGTCCAGGGAGTCTCTGAGAATTTAAAGAAAGAGCAGGACTACTGTTCTCTCAGGAACGCCGCATGAGGCGACTAATATGGGGCTGGTCAACCTCACCTTGTATAGGAATCGTTACAGGAACTACCGCTGCAACAGCATTTGCTGTGACGTAGGGTTCCTCAATGCGGGTTTCTGCAGTGGTGGGGAACAAAACTTTATATAGAACGAAGAAAGGAGATGATGATGACCGTGTCCCAGATAATACACTCTTTCTTGTCCCGCATCTTGAAAGCGTTTTTCCCCGGCCCTCACGCTTTTCTTCTCGAACCACAATTTTATACCCTTCCCTGGTTCTTTACCACTTGAAGAAGGGAACGGCGAAGTGGGGAAGACTTGAGTTGTGTCCACTTAACGAGTAATAACCACTTGTGTCGGTATGTCTGAGGTTACAATTTTCCACGTCGAAATATGAAAATATGATTATACTAGCAATAACCAGTCAAACTTGACGGGTTTTTAATTATAGTGTGCTGTTTCCGTTCCCGGATGAGCAGATAGAAGTACATTCTTAGAGTTTTTTTTTGTTTCTTTCCATTATACAGTGTAATCAAACTGTTCATGAACACCGTCATTTGAACGCTTTTCTTTGTTGATTTAACTATTTTCAGGAGAGTATATATAATGGAAACAATACAATTTTTCAACACAGTTGCATTCCTCAGCGGTGACCAACGTACACACGGCGAGAATTGTTATTTTAGAAGATTCAATTTAAAAGTTCTTTGATGACGACATTTCGTGTGAAAGTGCATGGATTGTTTTCAAAGAGTGTTCCCTGATAATACGAGTAAGTGGTTTTAACAAAAACTTTCAAGTGTTCATGATTTGTTCATCGGGTGAGGGCTCGTGCACACCAATTTTTAAGCACTTTTTCTTTGTCGAGCGCTACTAATTTCGTAGTAGCAGTCCAGGCCCGTGAACTGATTCTAAGGGGTCCATGTACATAACCTACCATTTTTAATGTAGCAAAGTTTTACGTACATTTTGTTTTCCAAGAAGGGGCCAATGGCCTCCATCGAACAAGCAAAGGGATACATAGCTTTCATCGGTCAATCAAAGGGGCCCATAGCCCTCATCGGACTATCAAAGGGGCCCATAGGTTTCATCAGACAATCAAATAGGGTTCATGGTATAAAAAAGGTTCATCAACCCTGTTTTGAACAAAGTAAGATACAGAGTCTGTGGCAGCCAATGAAAATTGTTTAGTGTGGCGCCTTATTTTTTTTTTTTTTTGGTCAATTAGTTCAGTGTGACCTCTTAGCCAGTGATCGTTTAACTTGGTTTAACCAATTAGTTCAGTGACTTCTTAGCCAGTGATCGTTTAACTTGGTTTAACCAATTCCCCCGAGTCAAAAGCTTGGTGCGACACCGTTACCCCAGCCAACAGGAACTACTTGTTATAATGATGGAGAAAAACCGGACTGTTTCTTTGTTGTTGTTGTTTTGTTTTTTTTTTAAATACAAGACAAACCGGGCAAAGCTACATATTATAATTCTAATCTGGGTAAAACGACAATATCTAAGTATAACCATAGCTAGTCTAATGATTACATCGACACTTGGAAACTCGAAATTACCCCCACCGAGGCGGAATTTACCCCTTTGTGACGACCAATGGTCTAAACATTTGTTTATTCTGACAATCTGTTAAAAAATATGATGACGAATGAAATCCTACAATCGCGGTGTCTACAACAGTCTATATAAATACACCATCTTTCCACATAAGAATATCCACAAGATAACATGGAATTCACCTGATGGCAGAACTAAGAACCAGATAGATCACTTCTGCATAAGCGCAAAATTTCGCTCATCAGTTCAAGACGTCAGAGCATACAGAGGTGCAGAGATCGGAAGTGATCATAACCTCTGCATAGCTAAACTGAGAATTAAACTGAAGAAGTTATACCAACAGAATAAAAATAGAAGAATAGATGTACACAGACTGCAATCAAATGATATAAAGGAGGAATATAATGTCAAAATGAACAACTATTTCGATGCTTTAGGCAAAATTGACAACGATATCACCACCAAGACAATCGATACTAAATGGGAACAACTGAGAACAGCAATGACAGAAGCAGCAGTAGCGACCACCGGATACCTAGAACATAAAAAGAAAAAATGGATGAGAGAAGATACTTGGGATAAAATACAAGAAAGGAAAACAGCAAAACTTAAACTACTAGCGGCAAGTACACATAATGCAGTTGAATCTTGCAAACTAACTTATAACTTGTTAAATAAAGAAGTGAAGACAAAAACTCGAAGAGATAAAAGACATTTCATCAATGAACTGGCCGTAGAAGCTGAAAATGCTGCAAGAACTGGTAATAGTAGGTGCCTTTATCAAATTACAAAACAACTATGTCACCAGCCTACTGCTATGGAAACACCTGTTAAAGGTAAATTAGGGAATTCAATACCAACAGAAAAAGAACAAATGAAGAGATGGGCTGAGCACTTCATGGAGGTGCTAAACAGACCACCACCAACAGTAACACCTGATTTTAATAATGAAACACCCACAACCACCTTGCCAATAACTTGCGATGAATTCACGTTGGACGAGATCAAACAAGCCGTTAAAAGATTAAAAAATTTTTAAGTTGCTGGAGTTGACGAAATTTCAGGGGAAATGATTAAAGCAGTTAATGACAACAACCTCTTGAGAATTTTAGATATTATAAATGAAGTATGGAGAGAAGAACAACCACCACAACAATGGAAAGACAGTATTATTGTAAAGTTACCGAAGAAAGGTGATTTATCAGACTGTAATAACTGGCGTGGTATATCTCTATTATCAGTACCTGGAAAATTATTATGTTGCATGATGTTAGAAAGACTTAAATTGCATGCTGACGAAAAGATCAGAGAAGAACAAGCGGGTTTCAGGCGGAAACGATCATGTATTGATCAAATATTCACACTAAGAACAATTATAGAAGAATCAGTGGAAAGGCAATCGCCACTTATTATCACCTTCGTCGATTTTCAAAAAGCCTTTGATAGTCTACACCGCCCATCATTGTGGAAGATACTTACAATCTATGGTTTTCCAACAAAATATGTGAATATAATCAAAGCGCTATATGACAATGCAAGATGTTGTGTTAGAACAAATAAAGGGAATACAGAATGGTTTACAGTAGAAACAGGGGTGAATCAAGGCTGTATTATGTCACCACTACTTTTTGGAATAGCTATTGATTGGGTTATGAGAAACTATACCCAAAATGAACAATTAGGTATAAAATGGACAAATGGAAAATTCCTGGGGGACCTGGATTTCGCAGATGATGTAGCATTCTTAAGTTCAACACCAAGACAATCCCAAGAAGCAATAAATAATTTGTGTCATCTCTCGGTTAAAATAGGTCTCCAAATAAATGCCTCTAAAACTAAAGCTATGAACTTTTCTAACGAGACCTTTGATATCATCTTGAACGGGGAAAAACTACAGAAAGTTGAAAGTTTCAATTATTTAGGCAGTAAAATGACTCAGGATGGTGACACAACAAGAGAAATCCATACTAGAATTGCTTTGGCAGCTAGCGCCTTCAATAGATTATCTAACATTTGGAAATTACGATCATTGAATATACATACCAAGCTTCGTCTGTTTAATTCAAATGTTATCTCAGTGTTAACATACGGCTGTGAGAGTTGGAAAATAACAAAATCATTGGAGAACAAGCTGAATACATTCGAGAACAAATGTCTTAGAAAACTCATGAACATCAGTTGGAAAGAATTCAAGACTAATCGACAAATAAGAGAAGACTCTAGGCAGAAATATGTCTCCGACTATATAAGGAAAAGACGATGGTCATATATCGGTCATGTCCTACGAATGCAAAACAACAGAATACCACTACAGGCGCTCACTTGGGTTCCTGAGGGTAAGAGGAAAAAAGGAAGACCAAAAGAAACACTCAGAAGAACAATAATAAGAGAAGGAAGAACGTTGGGCCTAAATAATGTGCAAGAGCTAAAAGGAGTGGCGTCACAACGAACAACCTGGAGAGCACTGGTTTCTGCCTTATGCGCCGTGTTTGGTGCTTAAAGATTTTATTATTATTATTATTAACCCTAGGGATTCGAGTTTTTTACTCCTTTACACCCTGCGACTATTGGGGATGAGGTTTTGGGCTTTCTTGCAACGCCAGAGGACTTCCCCAACTCAGCGGGATTAGCTGGTAATGGTCACATCAGACCTACTAAATGGCGGGTGATGCAAAACCACGAGAAGGTTGGTTCTCTACCCAGATAGAGGATCTTCTTCATAGATGTGAACTGCATCAAACTTCAACCAGTGAGAATACAGTTATCGTTTATTTCTTCCTTTACGTTTCCTTTTACATTCGTCGTGCGCCATACCGACTGGCGTTGGCGAAAAAGTCTCTGCAAAACTTCCAGTCTGGCGCCTGAGTTTTAAAGTGACTTTTTAACAATACGGCAATATGTATCTACGTGGTTTCATATATAAATTACAACACTTATTTATCTAAACTTTTGGTCAGACGGCTTTTTTTCTAAAATCCTGCAAAACTATAATAGTCTACTTCACGGTCAGGACGATCTTCTTCTGAAGGCCTGTAAAATTATCATAATCTAAGTCACGGACAGATGGGTTTTTTAAATTTTTGTTTAAAACTCTGTAAAATTGTAATAATCTAAGTCCTCAGCTGGCAGTGTTTGCAAAGGTCCGTTTTTGCATGGCCTTGACATAACTGCAAGTTACAAAGAACATAATATCTAATATTTCCGAGTGATTTAAAAATGAAAAAAAAAAAAACGAACAGCCAGTGAAGCAGAGAAATTACAAGTGTTCTTTCATTCATTACCTTCCGGTTCTCCGAGGAGCACCGGCTTTCAACAAATACACGCCAAGCCATCATGTTCTGTGTGTAAGGAGCTGGTAACCTCATCATGTCAATACGATTGCTACAGAAATCACCACTTCAAGACCATATGAGTTCTTTGGTGCAGTCTTTAAGCACTGGGACAAGCTAGAGTGGTGGATCCATGCTCCACAAGAAGGTCATGGGAATTATAATGACAATGATCGTGTCTTGCTCTATTTATTCATTGTCTTGCCACGTTCTCATGTCGCGTGCCATCACCTCAAAGTCTTTCCATGTCGTCCTCTTCTGTTTGTTCGTGTATGTCTCCATCTCTCGTCTCCATATGTTAATACCTTATTTTACTGTCAAAAATGTGTCTCTGTGTGTTACTTAATCGTATGTGATCACTCGCTGTGTGCTGTTTTATTTGTCTGTATGCATCCCACAAACCTTCCGAACTAAATTGTTTTTTTAATTTACGTGCCGTTTTTATTCATAAGTTTGCCTTACATTGTTTTGACTCGTTTATTTTCTTCACTACTATTATTATTATCCCACAGGCTGTTGTGTCGCTATGCATGGCTTCATTTGTCCCTTAAAGTTCCCAGGGATCGTTACCCCCTTCATGTCTACTACTAATTCCATTCTCCGTGGATCAGCTGTCTAGATGTGTGTACTAGATCCCTTTACATACGTCGGACAGAAAATTCTATTTATAAACACACAGTATTTGCTACTGCCCTCAAATGCATTCAAGGAAGTCGGCGAGGTACGCAAAGGTTACAGTAACCGAACCATACCTCGCATACGGTGACCTTTGACTCTTAAAGCCATTTACATAATGTCAAAGATGCATACAATCAAGACAAAATGGAAGTAGATAGCTTTAGTGCAATATGACAACACAACAGCTTGCCATCTTTCTATCAAGCTATTTATTTGCTATTGTATTTGGATTGTCCAGGCTGTTCTCCAAGCTTGGACGCACATGTTCCCTTGTTTTGTTACCCTTATGAATTTAATTATCTTTGTTTTCCAAAATCTAACAATACTACCTTATCTTTTATATGTGGACATACGCCCTTATATAACTGACGAACACTGTGTCTAGGTGGAACGGGGCGGGCTTCGCCAAAACGAGGCAACACTTTAATTAATAATAATTTTTGTTTTCCAAGCTTCACCGCAGGTACCCACTTGTTTGTGATCCTTTTGTAATGTTAAGTTCCTGAACTCGCTGCCCCCTGTAAATTCCCCGTAGGTGGGGGGAGATGGAATGTGAGAAGACAAAAAAAAAACATTACACTTCCCTGCTATTCGAAAGAGATGATTAACGTAAGGTTGCTCACGGAGGCTGGAAACCATATCATATAAATAAATTGCTACAGAAACCACAGGTACAAGAACACCTGAATGCTTTCTGGTATGCTTCCTGCAAGATGACCAGTTTTAATAGTGGATCCATGCTCCAGAAGGGGTTCCAAAGGGGAGCAAAGACTTGCAACATTGTACCCTATCAGACATGTCGTAAAAAACGATTAATGAACGAACGAACGAACTTTATTTTCGAAGGGTAAAGAATCGGGCGCGCAGGCCCGTCTAACATTCTGCCCTTCCACTCTCATTAATCTTGCATACTATATCCTTTCATTCCCACATGATGCTTTAAGCATTAATTTAAAGGCATGCAACATTATAAAGTTACCATAACAGCATTCATTTACAGTATGCAATCATAATTTTAAAAATGAGTAGGTTTTTTTTTTTTTTTTTTGAAACAAACAAGCTAGTAAATGGGGGAAAAAAGTAATAATAAAATAAAATAAATAAAACAATAAAAAAAAATAAATAAATTCTGTATACCGACACTCACTCATGCGGTCAATCCGTCTACAATTAATCTGTATTTTTGGTATGCGGGTACATTCTCACGACTCACATTTCTAAAGTACAGTATTACGTGGGTACATTCACACATACATTACATTATATAATAATATTTTAAAGTGAATATAATAATAATATTACATGGATATAAAACAAATTATTCACACACAAAAATGAGCGGAAGAGGAAAAGAAATGTTGACCTATGGATGAGATGTTGACAGGCAAATACTGTTTCTATGGGGGTAGATAATCAGTGTTGAGGAAGTGTTTGAAAAGTGTTTTGTTAAAAGAATATTGTGTAGGTAGGCTTTTTAGGTGGTGTGGAAGGCTGTTCCATAAGTAGGCACCAGAGTAGGCTAGACTCTTTTTGAACAGGTCGATCCTAGGTTTGGGCAGACGTAACTGATGTAATCGTTGTCCCTCCTTGCTACTGGTTTGAAACAATGATCTTAGGTACGACGGGGCATTGTTAGATAGAATTGTGTGAGTCAGCTTGGCTTTGTTGTAGAGAAGACTTTTTTTAGCGACAGTATTTTGGGTTCTTTTCCTGTCCTTGTGTGTGGTGTCGTGCGATTATCGGTGATCAGACGCACTGCTCTCTTTTGCAGGGAGTGCAGTCTCTTCGAGGTGGAAGCAGGGCAACAATCCCATAGTGTAGAGCAGTAATCTAGATGTGTCTGTATATGTGAGGTGTAGAACAATAGTCTAGTGTCTGCGTCTAAGAAGTGTTTTATTTTGGCTAGCTGGTACGTCTTTTGTGCTATGTGTTTGGTTAAATTCCGTACATGGGAGTTCCACGTTAAGTGCTGGTCAATCGTGATCCCTAGAACTTTGTGTTCTGTTACATGTTCAATTTGTATTGATTCCGCGTGTAGGTTGGGCATGGGGCTGGTTACCTCATCCTGTAAAAAAGCTCCTACCACAAAAACGTCAACAAGATATAAATCAACTCAGCCGCCCAAGACAGAAGACGGTCCTCTGGAATGGAGGCTCATGAAGCAAAGCTAGAGAAAGCCAAAAGAAGTCTGGGCTGCCGAGTAACCTTTTTTCGTCTAGAAAAATCTCCAGAACTGGCACTGGAACGTTCGCACTCTAAACGAACAAGGGAAAACCGTACAGGCGCCAGCAGAAATGACGACCAAAAAACACGTGGAGAAGATAACTGGAGACAGAAGTGAAAATGATGAGGAAGACGTGGAAAGAACTTGAGCGGATGGCACGTGACAGGAAGACGTGGAAAGAACTTGAGCGGATGGCACGTGTTTGTTGTAAGCCTACGCTCTTTGGGGAGCTAACGGTTACTGATTGATTGTGAACTGTCGTACTTTCAGTACAGATATCTCATTATAACAGGGGTGGGCTACCGGTCGATCTCGGCACACCGGTAAATCTCAGGGGATGACTTGGTAGATCTTTATTTGGGTGAAGGAGAGCGAAAAAAACATCTTTTGAAGCAATGGAAATTTCTGAGTAGTTCTCTTAAAAGTGCGATGTTCCTTGAAATTCCGGTAAATGTACTTGTTCTGAACTCTTCCTAGGTCGGTCCCAAGCCCGGCTGAAAAAAAGTGAAGAGAGCGGCATGCACATGCCAATCACCTTAAAACCGGTTAATAGAAACGACAGAGAGAAAACCAGACTGATTTTAAAGGCGACGAATTATAGCCAATAAGATAGTATGGCGCTCTCTGTCTGTCTCTCTTTCTCGCTCTCTCTCTCTCTCTGTCTCTTTCTCTCTCTCTGGCAAACCTCTGCACCCCATGGAGAAAAAGGAATGGTTAAGTAAGTAAGTAGTTGTTCCGTATTCCCAGGGAAAGTCACGAGCTCGCTTACTAATATGTACTTGATTCGATTCTGCCTAAGACAGGAAAGCGATCATTTCATTGAAGTGAATTTAACATTCGGCAAAGTATCATTTAATTCACAATTTCTACGACCTCTGTAGATGGAAATGCAATAAACTGATCATCTGGCAGAGAAAAAAGTTATATGTAGGCTGTACTTATTCCAAATTTCAAATATTTTAAAACCGGAAAACGGAAATATTTGTTTTTTTCTTTAAACCAAGATTGATCTTTAGACAGCTCAGAGTTTGTAAAGTAGATCTATACACCTGCTGCGTTGCCTGCTGCTGCGTTAACATAACATACAGTGCTGGTACCCGAACTCCTTTCGTATCTGCAGGTGCACAGAATTGGTGCAAACTTGGTAGAGAGATAAGTTACTAAATTCATGTACATAATCACTTTTTTTTTTTTTTTTAACAAAAGGCGAACGATTAGACACAGAAATAATGTGAAAGGCATTGCGTGAAAGGCCACTAAGATGAGGTTGTAGATAAGGCTGGCTAACCCACCACGGAAAACAAATTGTTGTATAAACTGCCCCTTCATGAGTACATCTGTGCTCTGCTGCAGACTTTCTTCATGAGCGATGTAGCTGTAGTAGTACCATGCCCCATAAGGAGTGATAAAGGGGCGGAAGGAAGAAATCTGTTGGCGGCTGTCAGTTTTTTTTCTTATATATCCCTATTTATTCATTACTTTTCAACTACCTGTAGGTAGAGGACAGGTCAACAATAAATACCTTCCAAATTTTCTTGTTCTGTGCCATCCAATTAACGTCTTTCATTATCTCCTTTGTCGCTTTAATATGTGTCTCCAGTTCACTTCTCCGTGTGTTTTTTCCTTTCCTTCCTTTCAAGTTTTAACTCCCCACCGAGCATAGCCCTTCAAAAGTCTTCCTGTCCCATGGCATAAGGTCAAGGTCTTCCTGTCCCATGGCATAAGGTCAAGGTCTTCCTGTCACATGGCATAAGGTCAAGGTCTTCCTGTCCCATGGCATAAGGTCAATGTCTTCCTGTCCCATGGCATAAGGTCAAGGTCTTCCTGTCCCATGGCATAAGGTCAAGGTCTTCCTGTCCCATGGCATAAGCTCAAGGTCTTCCTGTCCATGGCATGAGCTCAAGGTCTTCCTGTCCCATGGCATAAGCTCAAGGTCTTCCTGTCCCATGGCATAAGCTCAAGGTCTTCCTGTCCCATGGCATAAGCTCAAGGTCTTCCTGTCCATGGCATGAGCTCAAGGTCTTCCTGTCCCATGGCATAAGCTCAAGGTCTTCCTGTCCCATGGCATAAGCTCAAGGTCTTCCTGTCCCATGCCATAAGGTCAAGGTCTTTCCGTGTCTTCTAGATCACCTTAGTGTCGTCTCCAGCTGTCTTCTCCATGTGTGTCTTTGGTCTTCCTCTCCCTCCCTTAGCCAGGGGATTCCAGAACAAGAACTGCCTAGTAATGCTATCTGCAGGTTTTCTTAATGTGTGTGTTGTTGTTTTTTTTTTGTCTCCCTTCCTTTCTCTTACCATGTACTGCCTTGTAATGCTATCGACTGATTTGTTCGTTTTTTGTTTTTAAGTCGATGTCCTGCCCAAAACCATCGTCTTCTCCTCATATCTTATTCCACTGATTTTTGGTTCTTTCTTACTACTTACTTAGTCGTACCTCTTCTACCGTGAGGTGTAGAGGTTTGGAAGAGAGAGCGCCATACTATCCTATCGGCTACATTCTAGTCCTTGGTCCTTCAAAGATTGTCTAATGTTGTCCTCCCAGCGGACTCTGGGTCGTCCCGGAGGTCTGGATCCCTGGCTCTTAGTTTCCCATGCTTGTCGTGGTAGCCGATCTTCTCTCATTCTGGTATTTGGTTCTTTCCTAGAGTTATTCAACAATCCTTGATCTAGCGATTACCGCCCCTCATTCTCTCACCGTTTCTTTACATTCACACATTATAACTTTACATTCACACATTATAACTTTACATTCACACATTATAACTTTACATTCACACATTATAACTTTACCTCACTGATTCCAGTTATCATCTATTCTTGGTTTCTTTCCCGCTACTCACATCAGCCGCTTTCTCGTGCGCTGCCAGACGATCAAAGCCGGAAAAGCAATCAGACAGATGCAAGACTCAGCGGGGATTCAACACAAACTTTAAAGTTCTTGTGCACGAGCCAACAGCAACAAACACAGGTACACTAAAACATCACGCGTAACAGTAAAACTCCTTTCCCCCTCCGCCCCTTGCACCAATCTCCTCTACAAGAGTGATCTCCCCCACAGTAATGTCATCTTCACCCAGCAGACATAGAGTAATGATTGATGTGCCCCTGCGTTGTGCCCCGGGGGCCTCTGAAGAGACAAAGAAAGAATATGATTACTGCACTCTCTAGCATGTCGTACAAGGCGACTTTACGAGGTTGTACATGGGGCTGGCAACATCATCATGTAAAACAAACTGCCACAGAAAGCACTTCTGGAGGAGCATGTGACTGCTTGGCACCTGCTTCCTGCAAGGGCATCAGTTGTAGTTACTGCCCTTGCTCCGTAATAAGTGAAAGGGAAAACGAATGAATAAAGGAGTAATGTAATATAATTTTTGTTATTGTGAGATACCCAAGCAGAATATTGGAATGAGGAAGTTCAAAAGCAAGAAGACATAGAAGAATATGAAAAAAGACGAAGAAGATTGAAAGAAAAAAGATACAAGATAATAAGAAGGGGAAAAGATAGATAAAGACAACGAAGAAAATGATGTAGGCCATGAAGAAATGAAACGTATGTTTATCGCCAGGCTATGGTTACAGAAAAGATAATAGCTTATAGTAAGGCTTGTGAAGAAATGAGGTTTACTACCAACCATACACTTGCTGAGAGGAAAAATATGGACAAACGTTGTAACTGAAAGTATGGGTAAAGATAGTCATATAGCAGATAATAACGTAGAAGAGTGAAGTGTTACACACTTCTCCATACTAGGTCCAGCTTTTCTGAGGTGAGTTGACCAGTTCCCTTCCCTAACTCATGAACAGAGTCGGGTACCAATTTACAGCTGGGTAGACTGGAACGTGACGCTACAATGTTTCGATCGCGGAACCTGGTTACTGAATAGACACATACCTTAATCACAACAAATGTAGTGTTCATAGAATTTTTTTCTTCCCAACGTTTACAAGAAGAAAAAAAAAATACAGAAGCACGTATATGAGCACACATCTTATTTAAACAGTAACCATTTTAAACATCATATTAAAATACCAGGATATAAAAATCTATTTCCCCCTACCCACACTGCCTCAAACATACTTCACTCCACAATGTCATGTTTTAACAGGCGTGCCCCTCATTGTAGATAGGCAACACTGTAATTCAAGTTTATATACAGCAACACTTAAAGAGGAGGATTCGTGCGCCATGAGTCCACTCCACGCCACTTAATAGCCTGACCTCCCGCTACATTTCCACATTTCAAATATTGTGTCAGCACTGCATGTTATTTAAACTTCACAAAGCATTATCGTCAGATTTTTTGGGCCTGATCTTAAGTTTTCCCTCGTATTACTGTCTTCTGGCTGTTTTAAGAGTGCATAAGGACTTCGTGAGAAAGATTCACAACGAGAAAGATTCACAGCGAGAAAGATTCACAGCGAGAAACATTCATACCGAGAAAGATTCATAGCGAGAAAGATTCATAACGAGAAAGATTCATAGCCAAAAAGATTCATAGCGAGAAAGATTCACAGCGAGAAAGGTTCACAGCGAGAAAGATTCATAGCGAGAAAGATTCACAGCGAGAAAGGTTCACAGCAAGAGAGATTCACAGCGAGAAAGATTTACAGCGAGAAAGATCCTGAGTATAAATGATTAATCTCGTCTATAGTTTCCTCTGTCTTCTCTTCTTCTGTTTCTTTGTCTGGTCTTAAGTTTTCCCTCGTGCTATTGTCTTCTGGCTGTTGTCATAGCGTACGTATATGTTTTACAAGTTCTTTCTTTTATCTATTCTTTCTTTCTCTCTGAGTTATCTTCCAAGTTATTTAGTTGATATCATTACTGGCCATCTCCGCCAGAGGTGTAAATTCCTGGATGATACTCTAATCCTTTTCTTGTATACTTCAGGTTCGTTCAGTTCCTTCTTTGATGTTAATAGTGACTTCGTATAGTGGTAGTTTAAATGTACATGGCATACGATCAGCAACTCATAAAGATGGAATCAAATACATTCTGTTCCTTCAAACAAACTTTTAATAACTTAATAAAACAACATGTATAATAAGTCATTTAAATGATAGAGCTCTCATAGAAGCCTCTATTGGGTCTTAGTACTTCAGGTTAACTCATACTTGAATTCTATGTCTTGTAACGTCCGTGTTCCTCTTTAACTTATTCTATTCTCCTGTAGTCTTCCTTAGTCTTCCCAAAACCTGCTCCCATTTCCTCATATACCAATGCTCTTTATTAGCATTCCATACTTTATTTGTTACTTAAATATCTTCCTCGACGAACTGGTCAGACAGGTCTCTATAACTGTTCCTAGCAACAAAATTCATCTCATGCATAAACAATTGTATGTACACCATTCTGATACTTACTAGTGAGAGCATATTTGAAATTCTTCTATAAAAGTCGACATTCACTTTTTCTTGATAATCATGTACAATACTGGACACTTCGAACCTTGTTCAATATGGCTCCTCTATAATATCTCTAGTTTCCTATGTTTACAGCCTCTTGGTTACTTTACACATAGTCGTTATAACCATCCGTTTTCTTGGTATATAGTCGTAAAGTTCTCGTAATGAACTGACAAATCGTACTTCTGCAAGATTCTCCTGTAAACAAAATTCTACTCTGTGCAAAATATAATCTCAGTTCAATACTTACACAAAAACCACAGCATAAACGCTGATCTCCTTTTCAGAAATACACCTTAACTGTGAACTACAGAATCAAATACTATCTCCAGAAAGAATAATACTGGCTAGTGATGGCGGGACTTCTAAATATATTTACACATTAACCCTATCTGTAAAACCACAGAAGGTTCATCTTGTCCACACAGCGATCACACCTTCTTCCTGAAGACCAACTCAGGACTCACTGTCATCTAATGACCTCTGGTCATTTCGCGTGGTGTGTTTTTCTCTCGCCACTCTTCTGATTCGCTGACACAAATCTTTTTACTTAAATTTATTGGTCGAGCCTTTTTTTCTTGTTCTCGAACTTTCTATTTACAACTCAAGATAATCACTCACTATTAATTAACGCGAACCGGTATTCTGAACCGTTGACAGTTAGCAATATTATTATTTTCATTCATTATTTTCTCTTGTGAGCTGTCCTAACTGTTTATCTCACCTTAACATTAACATGAAAATGCTTATGCAAACCCCACGGTGACACTGTCTTAAGAGTGGATTAGGACTTAGCGAGAAAGATTCATAGCGAGAAAGATATCATAACAAGAAAGATTCATAGCGAGAAAGGTTCATAATACAAAAATTCATGGCGAGAAAGATTCATCGCAAGACAGATTGGTTTGGTTTGGTTTTAAGGAATATCTTCTGCACATGGACTACCTCAACAGCAGGGTTGCCAATCTGGCTTTTTTGACGCCAAATTCCACAAATCTGGCTTCTTTTCTTTTTCGTTTTTTTTACTATTTGGCTTTACTTTTTAGCTTTTTTTGTGACGGTGTTTGGCTTTTTTTCACAGTTTTCATCTGGCAACCCTGTTCAACAGTACTCCAAATCTTCTTCCTTACATCTCGCAAATAGGATCTCAGCACTGTGCACGAACTCCGTAGCACCGACGAGGATCCCAAAGCAAGAAAGATTCATAGCGAGAAAGGTTCATAACAAGAAAAATTCACGGTGAGAAAGACTTATAGCCAGAAATATTCATAGAGAGAAATGTTCAGACAGGTACCCACTTTTTTCAGCTAGGTTAATAGGGGGATGACGTGACCTAGTTTCAAACCAGTCCTTTTGCCTCGAGAAATAAGTACTCTGACCTCTCTTAGTGCCCCACTGGCTAAGCGGTTAGAGCGCTTTCCTTCCGCGGCAAGTTACTGGGTTCCGGGATCGAAATTTGGTGGCGTCACGCTCCAGTTTACCCAGCTGTAAATAGGTACCTGACTCTGCCCCTGACTTAGGAAAGGAAAAGGCAGCTAGGACGGAAACTGGTTACCTCACCTCATAAAAAAACTGGATCCACTATGATGAAGTCTCTGAACACTTGACTGCTATAGAACTACGTTAACCTGTTTTGTTAAACCTCTCTACGATTCTGGTCACTCTGCTCTAACAATAAAAGAGCGAAACAATGACTCGCTATTTGCTCACGTGTCACAAGTTACAGATTATGACGTGAAAAAAGCACACACACGCACATGCAATTTCGAGTAAAATGATCCGATTAAAATAAAAAGGAAAATGACATCGTATGCACTGATTCAGAAAACAAAATGACACTTCATGAAAATGATACTTAAAAAAAAGACACTATATTCCATATGAAACGATCAATCAAATGCATCAATGAGCAAATGTGCATTCAGTTTATGGAACCCGATTACTTTCATCGATCTCGTGGACTTATGAGTCACGTGTTCATCTTCCATCATTTGCCTGTAAGCTTCTTATGATGCACGGAACTACAACTACAGTTGGTTCTATTATAGGAAGCTTGCACACACAAACATGCATGTGTTTCTGCAGATATGGTTTCTGGATCTATTTATATGACATGATAAAGTTGCCAGCCACACGTGTAACCTTATATTAGTCACCTCTTGCGATATGCTTAAGGGGCCAGTAGTCCTATTCTCTACGTGTCATCTGAGACCCTTGGGGACGACTACATCTGTTCACTACATTGAAAACGGTGAGAGTTGGGGTAGGGGAGTGGTGTTAGGAACGAACGAACTTTATTTTCAAAGGGTTAAGAATTCGGCGCACAGGCCCGTCTAACATTCTGCCCTTCCACTCTCTCTTATCTTGCATACTATACCCTTTCATTCCCACATGTTACTTTAAGCATTAAATTAAAGGCATACAGCATTATAACGGTTATATAACAGCATACAATGACATTACCCAATCATAATCAAAATAAAGTATTTGTTTTTTTTAACAAACAAGAACATAATGAAAATAAGAAAAAAAAAACAAATGCAAAAAAAAACCAAAAAAATTAAACCAAACAAATCCAAAACATCTATACAGTAAATCAGACAATAATTCGAGTATGATCACATTGGGGTAGTATAGAATCAGAACTTCTGAAATATTTGAACAGTCTGCTATTGAGTGAATAGGAACTTCGTGTTTTTCTTTGCTCTCCCTAACTCAAGAGTAAAATCAGATAGAACGAACGAACAAACTTTATCTTCAAATGGTTTACAAATGGGCACGCAAGCCTGTCTGGATGGATGTATGAGAACGAACAAACGAACGAACTTTATTTTCAAAGGGTTGAGAATTTGGCACGCAGGCTCGTCTGACAGTCTGCCCTTCCTTTCTCTCGTCTTTTATACTGAGTTCATTTATTCTCACAAGCATTTTACCCATCAATGTAAATGAATTCAACGTTGTAAAGGTAAAATAATAGCATACTCACATTCACAGTATCTAATTATAAACATAAAATAAAATATGTTGAAAAGTACAAACATCATCATTAAACCAACATGAAGCAGATGTCATACTGAAAACGTTGGAAGTTGGAGAGTGGAAGGGATTTGGGTAAGCAGACGTCACATCTTAAAATGAGAGCATAGCACATGCATATCGCCATCTAACTGCAATTCTTCCATCGCCAACGTCCATCATTAACACCAAAATTATATGACTATGTGTATGTGCTTGTGTGCGTCCATTCTTTCTCCTCCCTCCCCCCTAATCCCACTCGTCACTCACCCTGCATTTACCATGAACTCTACGTACGTCTGTAAGCATTCAATAAATCAACAGTGGATTAAATACACGCAAGCTTATGTCACATTTTTAATTTCCGATATGAGCTTATACGGTTCCTTAGTTTTATCGCGCGTCCGACTGGCACAGTGGTTAGACCGTTTGCCTTTCGCGGCAAACGTTACGGGATCGAATCCCGGTATCGTCACGTTCCGACATACCCGGCTGTAAATGGGTACCGGACTCTGCTCGTGTGTTGGGGACGGCAAAGGCAGCGAGGAAGGGAACTGGTCACTCAACTCATAAACTGGAACTTGTAAAGTGAGGTCTCTAATACTCACTTCCCTACGGCAGTATCTGCTATGGAACCAGTGGCGTACTAAGGGGATGCAAGGGTGGCGGTCCGCCGCGGGTGACAGCCAGGAAGGGGGGGGGGGCCGTCGGACACTATTATGACAGTACTTACTGTTAAAAATATACTTGCATGTGTGTTTCATTATGAGAAGGGGGTGCCAAAGGTATGATCCGCCCCGGGTGCCTAATGGTTTAGTGACGCCTCTGTATGGAACTACCTTTATCTTATTTTTAGCTTCATCACCTGACCCTGTACCTCGTCAACCTGGAGTTAGCTTCTTCATCATTAAAATTTCTTCTTCTTCTGCGTTCAGCTTGTAGTCATGCTAAATCTGCAGGCCTGTAGCCAGGACGAAGTCACAGTCTTTTCAAGGTCAGCACGGCAGCTCCTTAGCTTCTGCTTGAGCTCAGCACCCCCTGGACATGTCAGACGTCGTGGGTCATCATGGGTTGGGCAGTTTTGGAGAATGTGTTCGGGGGTCTGGATTCCAGTTCCACGTGGACATTCATTTGTATGAGATATCCTGAGACTAAGCCAGGCATCGCGAACCATTTGCAACTGTAGCGTTAAGTACCCGCCCCTTTTTTTCTTTTTTTTTTCCTCTCTTCTTTAAAAAAAAACAAAACTATAACGGTATTTTGGAAGCAGTACACTATGGCCTCCGAGTTGCCCGTGGGGGTGGGGCAGGTTTGCTCTGAGACGACAAACAGTATCATTACACGACTAATGTTTAGTTTCAAGTTCAAACAATTTACTGTAGTAAATTTTATAAGACTACTGTGATTTGTGTAAACATCAAAGTTCAATAGCTTTTAGACTTTAATCATCAGTGAAAAGCCGGACAAACTCACGCTTTTCTGTGATGTCTGCCGGGCGAAGGAGGGAATGACTTCCTTTTTGCCGGACGTCTGGTAACCATAAACTTGCGGCTGGCAACCTTATGTAAAACACTTTGTTATAGAAACGTACTGCGGCCTTACTGCAAGAAGGGACCGGCTGCAGTGTTGACGCCATACTCAGTATGGAACAATGAATGAGATGTATGCAAGAATTAACTCCACAATGGGACTATTCAACAACTCGAGATGAGAATAAACAGGACGACAAGTTTAATAATTGGCCCTGATAGCAGTGTCAAGACTACGGAGTAAGTAAGTAAGACAAAAACTAATGCGAGTGGCAGAGTGTTTAGAAAGCTTCTTCACGGGGCAAAGGGGTCGGGTTTGAAACCAGACGTTCCGACCTACCCAGCTGTAAAAATGGATACCTGACTGTTCTTGAGTTCTTATTCTTTTTTTTTTTTGAAGTATCATGTCAGGTGTCGTAGGATATCATGTCTCTCCACAACTTCCTATCTCCAGCACTCTTTCCCAACTCTGTTGTTGACTTATCTCCATGCCATGATGTCAAATTGTCCAGTGTCTTATCTCTTTGTCGTCATATACCTCTTTCTCCTTCAATCTTTCCTATTGTCGCGATATATTCCAGCTTTCTTATTCTCATAACATGCTCAAAGACACTAGACTGCTTCATTCTGACGTGAATAATAATAAACTTAATGTGAGCATTACCCTCTTCCAGGACATCCTCATACCTCTGGGGTTTTTTTTTCAGTCCACGCTTGCTGTGAAGCGTTGTGCGCAGCTGACATTTTCGTCCTTGAGTAAAGTGTGTCATACTAACTAGTGTGATCCCATCCTCGTGTCAGATTTTTTTTAGCTGTCCATTATATTTCTAACTCTTGTGTTAGGGAAGGCAAAGGCAGCGAGAGAGGAGACTGACATAACATATCAACTGTAGATAAGTTGCACAAAGATAATGAAAGCAGACTGAAATAACATATCAACTGTAGATAAGTTGCACAAAGATAATGAAAGCAGACTGACATAACATATCAACTGTAGATAAGTTGCACAAAGATAATGAAAGCAGACTGAAATAACATATCAACTGTAGATAAGTTGCACAAAGATAATGAAAGCAGACTGACATAACATATCAACTGTAGATAAGTTGCACAAAGATAATGAAAGCAGACTGACATAACATATCAACTGTAGATAAGTTGCACAAAGATAATGAAAGCAGACTGAAATAACATATCAACTGTAGATAAGTTGCACAAAGATAATGAAAGCAGACTGACATAACATATCAACTGTAGATAAGTTGCACAAAGATAATGAAAGCAGACTGAAATAAGCAAGGCTACCGAGCTTTCTTTTTTCTTCTTTTATTTTATAGAAACGCGATGTCCAAAAATAATAATTTAAACTGCGGCATTTAATCTTTAATTGCAATTTATGATTTTTCCCCGTGCAACCGCACAAATGCCTTTACTAAGCCGCCGGTCGATACAAAGCCGAAGTCTTGAACCGATAAAAATTGCACACACTCATTATTTCCATTCGGTCCTAATTCCCGTAACGCAATTTACTTGCTTATTAATGGCGATTAGCCGGCTCGGCACGTCCTCGACACACGTGACAATATCCTATTATGTCGTTTGCTTGGGCGAAACTATAATGGCCGGGGAAAAGCACGTGTAGTCCGACGACCGAGGAGACAGCGAGGACTGAGACACACCGAGACAAACAAATTACGAGTGTTCGTTTTAACAGGATGTGGGTCGTTAAACGTAGGCAACACGTTCACATCGCTCACTAGTGCCGCAGGAGCGAGAAGTTAACACTACTGGATTCAGGTCAGACAAAGTCGAGAGAAAAGGACAGCCCGTTCTGAGGTCAGCGACAGGGACAGGTGCTGAAGTAGATAGCTGGTTTTCAAACGTGCCACCTTCAGGTTCGAAAAGCTAATCTCAGGACGAGTGCTGAGCTTTCGTAATTACGAAAGAGAGACGAACGCCTCCTGCTACCCATTCCCATATGTAAACTGAGTTACTAATTTTGAATTTATGTTTGTAAGTGTCGTTACACGTAGTACCAAAGTACCGTACTACATATTTCTTACACAATATACCGCGTCCAATATAATTCCCGAGGTCCTCGAAGACATGAAGAAAGAATATGCCTTCTACTCCCTCGGGGCATGTCGTCCGACACGTCTAATATGAGATTGTACATGGTAACCTCATTATGTAAAACAAATGGCTACAGAAACAACAGCTTCAAAAAGCATATGAATGTTTTGGTGCAGGCTGTCTGCATGTGACCGGCTATGTTAGTAGTTCCGTGCTCTACAAGGAGCAAAAAAAAGGAAAGATGAATGAATACGCTGGCAGAAAAAAAAGGGGGGGGGGGTGGAGAACAAACAAACTGGTCTACGGACGGAAAAGATGGTTGATTAGGTCAAAAGTATAAGGTATGGAAACATTTTTTATTTATTTAATTTCTTTTTTAATCTTAGCAAACGTAGTGTCAAATTTCTAGGTTGACAGGTCTTAGTACAAAAAAACGTACTGGATGTTTGTCAATGGAATAACAAAGACGAGTAATAAAAACACCGGTAATAAAATCAAGGCGGCATCACCATCATTATTCCCTTATTTTCGTTACTTACACAGCATGACACATGACTGCAGCTGGTCTCTTGAAGGAAGCTTACACCAAATCATTAATTTGCTCTCGCAACAGTAGTTTACGTAGCAATTTGTTTAACATGATGAGGCCGCCACCTCACGCGCAAACTTAACTGTCTCCTACAACATGCCTGAGAGAACAGTAATCCTATTCTTTGCCTCACGAGACCCCAGGGACTACATGGGGCTAAATATGCAACCCAATATTAAAAATGTGTGACCACCAGCAAAAACAAGTAAGACCATATAATCTCAACTAGTAATAATAATGTGAGTAAAACAGCCAACAACGATTAAGAAAACATTTGTAATCACATGCCATGCACAGCTGGTCGTCGAATTCAAAGAAACAAAAAAATTTTAATTAAAAACATCGACATCAAAGACATATGTTCAAAAATACACACAAACTGTGTTACACTCTTTTAAGAATGTTCTGTATACCACACCACACATGCACGAACTCACACGTAACCGCATAACAGACTATTAATTTGTTCCTTGTACTATCTTCCCGTTAAACATTTCAATATATGAATAGTTTCGCTCATTTGTTGTCTTTTTTTTTAAATAATAATTCTCTCTCTTGAGGACGTATTACTTACTTACTTACTTAGTCGTTCCCCTTCTACCGTGAGGTGTAGAGGTTTGGAAGAGAGAGCGCCAGACCATTCTATCAGCTGTCTTCTTCCTGGCCTGGTTCCATTCTAGTCCTCGGTCCTTCAAAGATTGTCTAATGTTGTCCTCCCAGCGGACTCTGGGTCGTCCTGGAGGTCTGGATCCCTGGCTCTTTGTTTCCCATGCTTGTCGTGGTAGCCGATCTTTCTCCCATTCTGCAGACATGGCCAAACCATCTTAGTTGGGACTGTTCTATTTGGGTCTGCAGCGGATGGGATTTTAGGCCTTGACGGATCGTCTGGTTGCGGACCATGTCTCTTCTTGTTACTTCAACCACTTTCCTCAGATACCTCATTTCTGAGGTTTGGATCTGGCTTTTGTGGGTTGTAGTCATTGCCCACGACTCGCATCCATATGTCAAGACTGGGACATAGGTGGAGCGGTATACAGCCATCTTCGTTTTCTTACCAACCTCTTTCTTGCTGAGGAATCCACGATTTATGGCCTGAAAAAGTCTCCCAGCCGCTGCTTTTCGAGTGGCCAACTCTTCTTTGATGCCTCCCTTTCGGTCTATAATAGCTCCGAGATATTTAAAGTGGTCGACCTGCTCCAGGACCTGTTCTCCCAACTTAATCTGATGTTTTCATTACTAAATACTTTAAATAGTTTTTAAAAAAAAAAGAAAAGAAAAAAGAGAGAAGCGCTGTTAGGATCTGTCACAATAAATAAAGAGGATAGAAACATGATGACCAATAGGGCGTAACCAAACTATCGCGGTGGGTTACACATTAAAATCTTTCAAGTGCCAGGTCAACTGGCGTTAGCGATAATGTCCTCTTTCCAGTGTTGTTTATCAATTCTGTTGTTGGCCTTTTTTTTTCTTGTTGTCATGATGTTACACTATCTAGTATCTTCTCTCCGTTGTCGCTCTCTAACGCTTTCTTACCAAAATTCTGCTCGTTGTCACATTTAATGACGTACCTGGGAAAAAAACTGTCAATCTACACCCCTTTGTCTTTTTAGCAGTCCATCTTACAGTTCTTTAAAACCACAACTCTATTAACTTTAGAGATCTTAACCTTATTTTTTCCACGTTCTCTGCTGCCTTAAAAATGTGGAAAAAGTCACGGTCTCTAGGCCTCTGACAAGGCCTAAGTCTTTTATTACTATATTAAACCAGTTTGCAGACGTTAAAATATGCTGTAAAGAAACTTTGCAATAAAGATAACGAGCTTTCAAAACTTAGAGTGTGAGTAAGATATTACTGGTGAGAGCCAGGCTGCGCTCAACGTGACAGTGCTTTATTTACAGTTGCTTCCGCGAGCATTGTAAATATATCTATCGTTCGAGCAATAAAGCCTTTATAATGTAGGGTCTTAACTGTAAACATATTTATAAAAGAGGATGAATTAATAAGTAAGCGATTACTGACGCTCAATGATTTAGCTCACAATCACAGTGCATACGAGTGTGCTTTCACTCTATCGTGAGTCCAAATATATGTGTGTTATCTCTGATAGTAAGACAGGCAAGGACATAAAGCAAAGGTGAGTAAAATGTAAGGACGCCTTACGGTAACAAATTTGCCACAGTTCAAAAGTTACATTCACTTACCTCGTAAGTGATTCTCCAGCTCATTAACAATTTCCTTTTCCTTCTTGCTTCGCCGCTCTGACATTATACTGGCTCTTCAGTTGTATCTGATTATCCGAGTCACAGTTAACAGAAAACAGGTCACGTCCTCGTAGCCGTGCACTTCACGCACCAATGCTCCCAGGCTGATTGTAACACTGTGTCAGATAAGCGCAATGGATTGTGGTACTCCCGCCTGAACTCTCGCTACCAACGTGAGATTGCGGATAAGGAAACCTCTTAACCAATCACTTATACGCATTTAATATTTCTGTTTGACTATAGCCAATCAAGATTAGTGTCAGTACAATTGGGATGTCTTCGTCAGGGGAATTTCCGTGCTGTCAGGGCTTTGTTACTGTGTTGTCCTGAAAATGGTTTGACTTTAGTCCATTGACCCATTCGCCCATTCCACAACATCAGTCTTTAAATGTGCTGTTTTCCAGCAGTGCTAGTTCAGACGTGCCATAGGATTGTTTATCATAGTGAGTTTGTCGTACGTTAAGTTAGATATCACATTATTTAGATTGTTGTAGAAGTTATTCGTCAAGTGGTTGTTTTGATTGTTCCAGCCAAATAGGCCCCTAGACACGTTTTTAAGGTGTTTAATTTTTTGTTTTGTTTTATCTGTAGGCCTAAGCAGTCTTTTCAGTTTCTTCATGGCCGCTCACGATTCTCAAATCTTGCAGGCTAGTCTTTCGGCATGTCATTATGTATGCTTTCTATCACTGTAAGGCCTACATTTGTTTTTTTACGATAACACAAAATTTGCTTACGAAACTCCAAACACTGTTCGTAAACTGAGCAGTGGAATAAAATTGAGACGATGTAGGCCCTACAGTGAATTCCTCATTACATTCTCTTAATTACAGAAAGTTATGCTGTAGTTGTATCGACATATACGACAAAAGGTTTATAAGAGGCCTAATTGTCTCAGTATAAAAAATTGCACGGAGAAATATTTAGTTTGCTTTTGCCAATTTCAGCCATGTAATGATCATTGTCCTAGACCAGTGGTTCTCAGTCAGAAGAGCCTTTCTTGTATGAGGCCAGCTGTGAAGGCTCCTGAGATAAAATGTAGTTGTTAATTGTCAGAAGGCCTTTCTTGCTACCACTACGACCTCACACTTAATTTTTTCCTTAATGAATGTATCTAGGTAAAATGTCTAGGGTAATGATATGTAATGTGGTGAGATAATTATAGATACACCCACAGATATTTAAGCAGACTAATAATATTAACAAATGTTAAAATACACTGAACTAACTCACGTGTGTAAAATTTTTGATAGAATTATATTACATTTATTTGTTCTGGATCAAGTTTTATGTTGACCAGAACTTGTTTTTAAAAGAAGGATTTAAAATTTATGAAAGAAATGCATGGAATGTTACATAATAAATGCAAGAGTGTACATATATAAGTACTAGACTAGTTAGTTTTATTAAAATGTTCTTTTAGTCATCTACTTGGGAGGATATTTAATGCTTGTGCTGTTGGGGTGGCCTCATCACACCTGTCTATATTGACTACACAGTGTCCAGTAAATTGCAGGAATTTTATGGGGTATTAGCAACTAAAAGGCGTTGGTGAACTTCCAGCAGACCAGAGGCTCACTCATCTTGAAGAAGTAGCTCTGGTGCTGAAATCTGGTGGTCCCACCTCTCCGTGCTGGCGGGCAATAATAGTGGTCTCTGTCACAACGTACTGCACAGATACACTCGAGTAAAATCACCAACTGGATAGACACCGCCTTGTTGACAGCTGAAACTCACAGCTCTGCAATCAAAGTATTGGCTATGTGTCAAAATTCTATTCTCTACCCACGTCTGGACACAACACTGACACAACAACCACATCATACAGACAGGTCAGATCTCTCTGACCAAACAGCACATTTACCATGGTGGTTTTACATCAGATAGGTCCTCCCAGACTATAGATTCTGAAAAATATTTATTAGTTTCCTTCCCTAAAAGTGGATAGGTAATATGTTTCATTATTCTCAACACTTGATCTGTCTTTCCTAACCCTTGTTGGAGTTTATGTATATTGTTGGTCCCTAGACCCTGACTTGGGCGGGGGGTCTAGAGCAAATCCCTACTTGTTTGTAAGGCTAGATTTCGATATGGCAGTATCAAATCACTCGAACATTAAACAATATTCAAAATATGCAAAGAAATAATTTCAATCTTACCAGATTATGAATAAAGAACACAGAAATGCTAGCAAAACTCAGCTGAGCTGCTGGCTATAGTATGGCGTCCCTGAACTTATTTCACTTTCTTTCATTTGGAAATCCCCACACTTTAAAATACTGTGTCTATCATCGAACAACTATTGAGGAATGGCCCCACTTTCGCGTCTGAGCGCCGATAAAATGATTGTCTGTGGCCAATCACTGCCTAGGTTTATTTGAATTTCAAATTTCCTACACTAAAGTCATTTCAGTCATGCTTCAGTCAAGTATGGATTTTTATCTGTTAGTCTGTCCGTCTCTACTTGCGTTTTTTACAAAAATGTACTTGATTTTTGAACCAACCTTTCTCTCCCCTCCAAAATTTTGTCGTTAAAAGTTATATTTAGACACAGCTCCCACCACTGTCCCTTCGCTTCCCTCCTAAGTTGATTTGAACACCTGCTTCTCAAGGTCGTGTTTTTTTGTGCAAATAGCGACACTTTTTATTCCATACAGTCTGTCGTTGATGTGAACAACACTGTCTTTTGTCATTATCTTCAATATTATCTATCCGTCTGTAAAATTAAGAACATATTAGTGCACTGCTCAGAATGGGCCATCCGGCCAGCTAATTTTTATAGTCCTAACATTAATATTACGAAAAAGTTACTTTTTAATTTTTGTAATATTTCAACATCTGCGTTTAGCCGCTGAATTCAAATCAAGGGCTTGGTATCGCAAAAGCGTCCATTTCCGTACCTCGTGTCAATTTGGGGACGTAAATTTTTACTTTCCTCCATCCCCCCCCCCCCCCCCCCCCCCCCCCCCCCCCCCCCCCCCCCCCCCCCCCCCCCCCCCCCCCACCCCACCCCCCCCCCTCCCCCCCCCCCCAATTGCGTCTCCTTAGCCTTTCTAGTCTCACGCAATCTTTCCAGTCATATTTTTTCCTTTTTATCCGCCGTTCCCCTCCTGTCTAGCAAGTCAATTTTTATGGAGGGTGATGACCCGCGGTCTGGGCGATCATGTACTATCAGCAGCCTACGCATTATGTTTTTATCCTTACATGTTATCTTTGGAGGTATTTTACCGTTGTATCTCTGTCAATTTCACTACATCAGCTTGGGCCATATAGCATCCCAGGGGGCCACAGTAAGATGGTAAAGTACCTTTTTTCCAGCTAACAGTGACTATCAGGGGGGAGGGCCACAGAGGTTAATGAGGCTCATAAGGGGGGGGGGGGGCGCTTGAGCAAAAAAGGTTGAAAACCCCAGCCCTAGACCTGCTCCAAGATTGTATGCATTTCAGGACCATAGGCTTTCCATTCCTTGCGTCTCTCTTCAATTTCTTGCATCTCTCGTCTATTCCTATGGTCATTCACAATGCATATTCTGTATTTCTGTTAAAGTCTTTCTTTTTTATGTGTTCATTGGCATTGCCTCTTTCTCTTCTCTAGCCATTCTTCTCTTGAAAATCTCATGTGCCGTGTTCATACTTCATTGCTTTTCTTTCATATGTATTGACAAACACACATTTCTTAGCCTTTCTATGTTACTATTATCTTAAAAGTGTTTTTCATTAAAGTAAAAAAGCCTAAAATTATATTTTTGCTATATCTGATGTACACTGTGCATGTTCTTTTCACTTTTCTTTGTTTTCCATTTTTTATTTATTTATACATAATTGTAGCAAAATTTGGTACCACTTGCTTTGTTTGTGAAAAAATGTGTAACGCGACACAGCGATAAGGGTGAAGGGACAACTCGGTGGGTCTTGCTTTGAAGTTGACGGTGGCTGAGATATTTGTGTTTCGCCAAACAGCACTGGGGAAAGTGTAGGAAGAACGAATATATGAAACATGGCCGACCTTAAAAATTTGCATTGGTAGGAAAGAAAATCTAAAGCTACAAGAGCAAGCTTGGTGGAGGGACATTTAAAATAGAATAATTTACATAAGTAGATAGAGTATGAATGATTTCCAAAAGGATATTATTCAAATGTAGATGGTTTTAAACATAATTAATATTGTTCATATTCATCACATCTGCTAATAGTTAGCTCATGATCTTTGAGAAATTATTATAAATTCATACCTCAACGGATTTTGATAAAACATGGATAGAATGAACGCTTCCTATTGGGGAAATGAAAGGATACTTAGGAAGGAAGGAAAGATATGTGTAGTGAGAAGAAGAGAAAACAAGTACAGAAAAAAGCACAGATCGCCTCAAACCAAGAGATTAAACGAAAATCTAAGTGGACTCAAGACTGTGCTTTCTCCTACGGGAGAGTCGCCCAAATATAAGGACAGGGCGGCCCATTTAAAATCACACACACAAAATCCAGATGCCAGAGTGAGAGACTGGAAGACAATATCTGCAAGAAAAGTTTTTTCACGCTGCATGCAGGGCAGATATACTTCATCAAATACAGCCTCACTGTGCGCTTATTAATCCTAGAGGGTATGTAAGTTTATTAAAGATATATGTGTGACTAATATCATTTTATTTCAGATTTTGTTTACGATTTGATTGTATCAGACATAATAAAAAGGGTATACAGGAAGCCAGTGACGCTAACCAGAGATAACCTCAACAGGCATTGTCAGGAAGCATAACAATTAATTGGTTAGCCAAATATATCATGGCTAGTTCTTGTCTGGAAGCTTATGACATACCAGCAAGTACATACGTGACTTGGCATCCATAAGTGGAAGGCAAAGGTTATATCATACCCATGTATCATAATTTGTGATTTATTCATGAACAGTTGGGCGACCACAGCTGAGGTTCAAAGATGTGTGCAAGAGAGATATGAGGGCACTGGACATGGATCCAGTAACATGGGAGGATGAAGCTGCCGATCGCACTAAGTGGCGATGCTATTTACGGCACCACCTCAGATTTGGCGAAGAGAGGCTCACACAAGAAGCAGAGGTGAGGAGAAAACGTCGAAAGGAGCACCAGGAAAATAAGCAGCTGAGGGCTGTCACCTCAGGGGCGCATTCCCATAGTCAGTTATGACTGAAGGGGCTATTATTATTATTATTATTATCATGTATTTTGTTATCTTCTGCACAGTAGACACTATCTTATCATGCTATCTCTGTAACATACTACCATGAATCATTCATTTATATACAAACACTGAAGACATGGTCGCCTCATGAACATCAGTGGTTGGTGAGCTTGTTGGAACACCATAGCCAGCTATTACCATTTGTTCCAGGTTTTATGATCGTTCCTGATCGAGTTCATGATCGAGTGTCTGATCAAGTTCGTGATCAAGTAACAACTAAAGACTTGAGGACCTTTGATCCTGCTAACTGGAGCCAAGTCAAACAATCTTCAACACCTTAGTCCCCTGTAGTTATAGGGCGGGCTGAAGGAAAGTCTTCTTGATTACCAGTGTGTCTCAGAAACCGCGAACAGACGTGGTGTAATGCAAGTTGAGTTTACGTGTATCCAATCCTACAAACACTGTGAGAGGTTTCAATAACGATTCTCAATGATGAGAAAAGCTAGAGACTAGATAGCAAGAGAGACCAAAACTACTGTGACAGACTTTAGAATTTCATTGGAAGATACATCCAAGACTTTTTACTATTATTTATTTTAATTTGTAAATATAAATAATCATATATTTTACCATCTTCCATCACCCATTTCACATTACAAGGCTAGATAGATGTACATAATAAATTATGAAATTGTACTCATTTGACTTGGTAAATTTTTAACTGTTAAATTTTGAGTTACTTTTTCTAATTTAAGTATATTATCACATAGGGTTACTATAGCGAAAGTGGCACAGTATACTTCTGAAGCCTAAATCTATTGTCCAGCTCAGAGTATTCACAGCCGTAACTCAATTGTGATACCAGTGTACTTCTCGGGCACTGGGACTTCCTACTTTCTAGAGAGAAATTCTACTTCTTCTCTACCATCATCATCACACTAGGACAACCTTTCGCTACAATAATCAATGCACTTCAGCTCCATAAAGGGCATTGACCTTCAACACATTTATACCAGGTTCTGTCCTGTGCCATCCACTTAAACTCTTTCCATTTCTTCTGTATACCTTTCATTTCAGTCTTCAGTCTCTTTATGTGTTTTATGATTTCTCTCTACCTCTGTTACCCTGGGAATTCCAGAACAAGGACTTCCTTATAATGCTATCAAGATATTTCCTTATTGTATGTTTTATCCTTCAGCAGTGTCTTCTTCTCATTCTTTCAATCACAATAGATAAATGTATTTTATAATAAAAGATAAGAAGTTGTTCATTTCGCTTAACTGAGTCCTTTTTTATCCTTTAGATTCCAGAACAAGTACTGCCTTGTAATACTATCCGCAGATTGTCTCAATGTGTTTCATCCTTCGGCAGCATCACCTTCTTATCTTTCAGTCACAATAGATAAATATATTTTATTATAACAGATAAGGCCCGTATCCTTTTATCCGAAATCCTCGACGACAGCTTTGTCTCGGAAACCCTATTTTTTTCTGTTTCCAGATGTCACATTCAAAAACCAGCCTAAAGTCATCCAAAATGTGTTTAAAAATCGCCCTACATAGCCCATAGTTGCCCAGTTGTGATAAAAATGTTGCACAAAGTCGCCCAAGTAGACTTTGATTTTCAGAATATTTTAGTTTTCGGGTGTTCGGTTAATGGATACAAACCTGTATATCTTCACTTTGCTTAACTGTGCCTTCACATACTGTGGACTTGCTTCCGTCGGTTATATTAGGGTGCATGACCAAATATAAAAAGGCCTTGTGGTCTTATTTTATACTTGATGGAGTCTCCCTGTTTCATTTGCCCTTGGGTTTGCAGAACCAGTAGTTCATTATATCTCATGATAAAAGAATACATTGCGATAACTTACTTTGTTCCTCTCCTACCCTGGGGTGAAGAGGTTTGCCAAAGAGAGAGAGAGAGTGCCATACTATCCTATGGGCTGTCTTCCTCCTGGCCTAGTTTCAATGTAGTCCTTGGTCCTTCAGAGATTGTCTAATGTTGTCCTCCCAGTGGTCAGCGACACAAAGCTGACCAAGACCCTACTCCACCTCCAAGTGGTGGTCCTGGAATCAGGCTGCATCACTGCAGTCTGGCTAAGAGAGTAGGGATCGAAGAGGGAAGACAAACCCGGTCCCAAAAATGCCGTGCTGAAGTCGGATGTTTCGGCCAAAAGGCGCAAATATCGCAGCTTCGCTGTAATCGGACACAACGCAACCAATGTCCTTTTCAGGATGAACGAAGAAGAAGAAGAAGCAGAAGTCCTCCCAGTGAACTCTGGGTCATTCTGGAGGTCACTGAGATAAACCACCACGAAAAATGTATGTCCAGTTGTTGTGTGCATTTGTTCAGCATCATCACCCTGCTATTTCTCTAAAGTGAATAGACTTTCAGCAAACGTACACCATGTCTTCCTCATTCCTGTCATGTCTGTCTTCAGTTCTTTTCTGCAAGTGTTTTTGTTACGCTAGGGATTCCAGAACACAGACTGCCTAATACTATCAGCAGATTTCCTCAGGGTGTGTCCTATCCATCGCCAGTGTCTTCTTCTCAGTGTACATTTATTAGTGGCATAAAATAAAGTGCCCAATGTAGTTCCAAGGGGTCTCTGAAGAGGTGAAGAAAGAGTAGGATTACTACTTGCTCAGACATGTTGTAAAAGGTAACTAATATGAGGTTGTGCATGAGACCGGCAGCATCAACATGTTAAACAATTAGCTACAGAAACCACAACTACAGTTGATTGTGCTTTGTCTTAGGCTTCCCGAAGGTAGCAGTCAGCTGTTGTTGTTTGATGCTCTATTAGGAGTTGTAAGGGAGATGTTGATAAATTAAATTCTTAATTCTGTACAAGGCACTGATCTTGTTGTTGTTGTTGTTGTTATTAATCTAACGGCGCTTGGGCTTTCGCCCTTCGGCCTAATGCCTTGTAGTAAGGAGCATTTTCCTAACATCATCGAGTGCTTGGCACTCAAAGAGGTGGTGGTCAACAATTTCTTAGGGGTAGTTACATAGCTGGTACTCTGGAGAGTATTGTGGCTAAACTCTGTTCAAGTGACTGTTGAGTGGTATATGTTGTGATCTGAGCTGAAAAAGGGTGCTCTGATCCCTCCTAGTCAGATGGCCGATGTCATTAGGATCTGGACCGGCCATATGTCTGTAAACCTCTCTCCCAGTGTTTCCCATGGCCCATCTGTTCAGCCAAGTTTCTTTGTTTGTTGTTCGTATGAGGGATTTGGCTGTTGGAGAGTTGTTGCTGTGAGTGGTTGTTCTTGTCTTGTTCCTTTCGTTGCTAATCTGTCTCCTGTCATTACCTGGTGTATTTGAGTGACCAGGGATCCACAACATAACTATTTTAATGCCACTGTAAGTGATAAGCGGATCAGCATCCAGGATTAGTTTGGCTAATTCAGTTCTACAATGTCCACTGCCTTCCAAAGCTTGAAGGACAGACAATGAGTCAGTAAAGATGACAATATTTTGAACCTTTGAGGGAAAGGCATCAAATACAGTCTTCAGATGGTATACAGCCATTTCCAGTGCAATGATTTCAGCTCCATGGTTGGACTAAAACACCCTGCATGCATCAAACAGCTCGTCAGAGGATCCGTCTGGATAACATATGTCAACTCCATAACCTGCTTTGATGGTGGCCTTAAATCCAGATCCGTTAGTATAGACATGCAACCATTCTTCAGGGTAGCCATCAATGGTTCTTTGTGATGCGCTCATAAGACTGACTGGGTCGGAATATTTGGTTGTTCTACTAATTTTATTAGTACTTCTAGTGTTTTTAAGCGGGTATGTGGTGTAAATTCTTTACTACTATTTTGCATATCTTGTCTTCTTTCTGGGAGGTGGTATCTATCTTGAATTTCATGGATATGGTGTAAGACTGACTTGTGTTTTATTCTTTGCTTGTGTTCCTAGTTTTCTAAAGGTGTCTATAGGGGTGGTTTCGGTTCATTCTCTTACATCTTTCATAATCTTCTAAAGCAGCTTTATCCCTCCGCAACCCAAGGGTTTCCACATTTGTATGTATTTCACATGCAGCAGTTGGAGTTGATCTCTTAGTTCCACTGATTAGTCGAAGAGCATTGCTTTGCACTCTGTCAAGAGAATCTGGGTTTGTCTTGGAGCAGGTTGTAAGCAGTGAGTTGTTGTATTCTATCACAGAACGGACATAGCCAAGGTACAAGCCTCTTAGAGTATACTTGTCTGATCCCTATGTAGTGCCAGCAAGTCTCTTCTGTAGTTGTAATCACCTCAGTGCTGTGTTCTTTGTATTCTAAATATGGTTCTTGAGGTTGAGCTGCTGATCAAGTGTGTCTCCAAGATATGTGGGATGTTCTTCTTTTGTCACTCGGTGTTTGTCTAGCCACAGGTTGATATTCTTCTTGGCTACTTTATGACTTTTGGTAAAGATAGTGTACACTGTCTTTGTTTCCATGTTTGACAGTACTCATGCAGTCTTCTAAGATCTCCGTGTTGTCTCTGAGCTCCACTTTCAACATTCTCATGACTCTGCCATATTGTCAGGTCATCAGCTAAAAGAGCTTTTTCAGCTTTGATCTGGTCGGCTAAGTCATTGATATAGATGAGAAATAGAGTGCAGCTTAATGGTGAGCCTTGTGATAAGCCCTCCTCTAAGACTTCTTTAGATGAGATTGCATCATTTATCTTTGTCTGGATTGTTCGATCTATCAAAAAATATTTTATCCACTTGTATAACCTGCCATGTATTCCAATGCCAATCACCTTCATCAGGAGGCCTTTTCCCAATGCACGATCATAGGCCTGCTGAAGGTCAAAGAAGATGGCCACAGTATGTTTCTTATTCTGGATGCCATCATGAATTCTTTGCACCAACTGAAAAAGCTGATCTTCTGTGCAGCTGCTGGTTCTGAGGCCTGCCTGTTCATGGCACAGAATACTGGAACTCACTGAAGCAGTAGAGGCGTATGTTTATCATTCTTTCATCAGTTTTGCCCAGTTTTGTTAGGGATATCGGATGATAGCTCTTGGGTTCATCTGGGGGTGTGTAGGATTTTAAAATTGGGACAAATGTGCATTCCTCCAGGCTTTTGGGAGTTTGCCTGATCTCCCATGTCTTATTAACTCTTACTATACGTGAGCTAAAACCGCGTTTTTACGCGCTAGTTTAGCTATCGTTACCGTCGCGCGCCACTTCACGGGGCGAGCCGTAAAATTGGTACTAAACCCGCGCCACTTCACGGGGCTTGCCGGATAGTAAGAGTTAATTAGCTTGAGGATTGTTTCTCTCTCAGACGGGCCCAGGTGGAGTAGCATTTCATTATGGATCTTATCAGGCCCTGGGGACTTTCTAGGTTTTAATTTCTTCAGGGCTTGCTCAAACTCTTCCCGCGCTAAATTCTTCTTCGAATAGAGAGGCATTGACCGTTAAGGCTTTCTCTTGTTTCTTTAACTGGATTAGTTGTTTCCTGTCCAGCTCTGAGTTTTTCTGCTCTATTCACATTGGCAAAGTAATGGTTGAAGTGTTCTGCTTTCTTTTGGTTTTCAGCGATTGTCTTCCTTCCGTCTATCACTGGCTTTGGATTCATCCTTCTACTTTCTTCACAAAGATTATTTACTAAAGGCACCGATCTTAAATAGTCTATTGAGTCATGATTTATTCTCATGGCAGCCTGTGACCATCACACAGTAAAAAATTGTCAGGCCATAATTAAAGCTTACTTGAATTAATATTGTTTCATTTCAGTATATGTGTATTTTAATTTACAGTTCTAAAATCTTTAAAAAATATATATACCTTTGTGTAAGGAGGGGTTCATCTAAAGATACTTAATGTAAATAAACTTATCAATCATATTTTTTTTTCTGGAGAATATTAAAAGTTTCATTACATGTTTTCTGTAACACATACATATAACTTGACAGCAGTATAGATACTTTGACAGCAATATAGATACAGTTGGAGGGACAGACAAGGATATCAATTAAGAATATAAAAGGTTAGAGAAGCATTCATTACTTTGGGAAATGTGTGGAGATAACAAGAAAATGAGTCCAACACATCAATTCAAATGTCAAGTCAGTCCCATTGTATCACTGTGAAACATGGAGAACAGCAAACACAACAGCCAATAAGGCTACAGACTTTCATGAATGGATGCTTGCATAGAATAGAAGGATTGAAGTGGTATGACAAGATCACTAATGTGAAACTGATGCCAAGAACGAGACAAGTGTCAGTGGAATAAGAGATGACAAGAACCAGACAAGTGTCAGTGGAACAAGAGATGACAAGAACCAGACAAGTGTCAGTGGAACAAGAGATGACAAGAACCAGACAAGTGTCAGTGGAACAAGAGATGACAAGAACCAGACAAGTGTCAGTGGAACAAGAGATGAGAAGAACCAGACAAGTGCCAGTGGAACAAGAGATGACAAGAACCAGGCAAGTGTCAGCGGAACAAGAGATGAGAAGAACCAGACAAGTGCCAGTGGAACAAGAGATGAGAAGAACCAGGCAAGTGCCAGTGGAACAAGAGATGAGAAGAACCAGGCAAGTGCCAGTGGAACAAGAGATGAGAAGAACCAGGCAAGTGCCAGTGGAACAAGAGATGACAAGTACCAGACAAGTGCCAGTGAAACAAGAGATGAGAAGAACCAGACAAGTGCCAGTGGAACAAGAGATGAGAAGAACCAGACAAGTGCCAGTGGAACAAGAGATGACAAGAACCAGGCAAGTGCCAGTGGAACAAGAGATGAGAAGAACCAGGCAAGTACCAGTGGAACAAGAGATGACAAGTACCAGACAATTGCCAGTGGAACAAGAGATGACAAGTACCAGACAAGTGCCAGTGGAACAAGAGATGAGAAGAACCAGACAAGTGCCATTGGAACAAGAGATGAGAAGAACCAGACAAGTGCCAGTGGAACAAGAGATGACAAGAACCAGGCAAGTGCCAGTGGAACAAGAGATGAGAAGAACCAGGCAAGTGCCAGTGGAACAAGAGATGACAAGAACCAGCCAAGTGCCAGTGGAACAAGAGATGAGAAGAACCAGACAAGTGCCAGTGGAACAAGAGATGACAAGAACCAGACAAGTGTCAGTGGAACAAGAGATGAGAAGAACCAGACAAGTGCCAGTGGAACAAGAGATGACAAGAACCAGGCAAGTGCCAGTGGAACAAGAGATGAGAAGAACCAGGCAAGTGCCAGTGGAACAAGAGATGACAAGAACCAGCCAAGTGCCAGTGGAACAAGAGATGAGAAGAACCAGGCAAGTACCAGAACAAGAGATGACAAGAACCAAGCCAAGTACCAGAACAAGAGATGACAAGAACCAGCCAAGTACCAGAACAAGAGATGACAAGAACCAGCCAAGTACCAGAACAAGAGATGATAAGAAGATGCTGTAAAACAAATTACTACAGAAACTGCCCCTGTAAGAGCACATAAAGTGAGTTCTTTGAAACATGCTTCCTGCATGGCGCCACATGGCGCCACATGGCGCCACATGGTGCCACATGGCGCCACATGCCGTGTTGGTTCCTTGCCCCTAAAGGAAAAAAAAAATTTCATTGTTTCATTACATTATTTTTTTATATTCCTCTTTTTTTTTTTAAGGTAAAATAAAAAGGCACCTGGAAGAAATGGTTTTAACTGACCTTCACCCTGGTTTTGGCAAAAAGGTTGTGTACATCCTAGACTGCAAAGTCTGCGGGGAGACTGTGTGCAGACGGGGTATGCTGGCAGTTTTAGTGGCAGATGGAAAAACAGAGTTGTTCTCAACAGATAGATATGACAAGAGGTAATAACTGAATTTTATAGAGCTTCCTGGTGATTTAATCCCAGCTGGTATGAATGTGAATTCATGCAAATATGAATAAGCCAGTATGAATTGTGTAGAATAAAAGGATTGAAATGGTATGACAGGGTCGCCAAAATTTAACTGATGACAAGAAGCTGACAAGACAGGTGCCAGTGGAACAAGAGATGAGAAGAAGATGATCGTGACGTATAAAACATACATTGAGGAAACCTATTGATAGCAAAACAAGACAGCCCTTGTTCTGGGAACCCCGTGGTAAAGATAGAGGGAGACTAAAAATACATTACAAGAACTGGTGACAGAAATGACAGTGATAAAAAGAAGTAATGGAAAGGCATGAGCTGATGGCACAGGACCACTAATGTGCCAGTGGAACAAGAGATGAGAAGAACCAGACAAGTGCCAGTGGAACAAGAGATGAGAAGAACCAGACAAGTGCCAGTGGAACAAGAGATGACAAGAACCAGACAAGTGCCAGTGGAACAAGAGATGACAAGTACCAGACAAGTGCCAGTGGAACAAGAGATGAGAAGAACCAGACAGGGAGCTGAAAAGTGATGATGATGGTGTTAACATTTTCATAAATATTTCTAAGCCTGAGACGAACTGCCAACTTTATAAGAGAGAAAGATGTGGTTGTTTGAGAGCGAATGAAAAAGAAGAATATATTTCTTGGTAGCCACAAAGTCATAAGAACGGACACAAATTTTTAAAGTAAGAAAAATGATTTTTTTACCGGACTGAACAATTTATGGAAATCAAAATATAACAAGTCCTGTATAAAAATAGAAGGATTGAAGTGGTATGACAAGATCTTCCTTAGCAGCAACATACTGCCTCCACCTTGTTTGGTTGACAGCCATCCTTCATGCAGTGCCCCAACTCTGGTTTATGCTTTTCACCTCAGCCTCACTTTTGTCTTCCTTCTGGAGTCCATAGCATAGCAGTTCTTGTGATGGTGTCAGGGTCTCTTCTAAAGACATGGCTAACCCAACTCCAGCGTCTGTCGGCTGTGATGGTGAGCAGTCTTGTTGGTGGCTCAGAGTAAGCAGTTCTTGATTAGTGATGGTATTCAGAAAATTGTATTTAGGCAAGTTTTGTGGAAAGAGGACAATTTCATCATTTCCTTTTCTGTTACTACTGGAGCAGATTTGTCATGGTTGATTGGCTTGGAGAGATGTTGTAATCACATTGTATTGTTCATCTTTCTCCAAAGGGAACTGAATGGCAAAGACTTACAAGTACAAGCTTTCATTATTTCTAACATGTATGAACCTAATTGAATAATTACAGGTCCGTATTCTTTTATCTGAAATCCTCAGAGACAGCTGTGTTTCGGAAACCAGATTTTGTCAGTTTCCAGATGTTACTCAAACCGCGATTGAAAAGTAGCCCAAAGTCGCTCAAAATGTATACCTAAATCGCCCAGTTGTGATCAAAAAGTTGCCCAAAGAAACTATTGATTTTCAGAATGTTTTGTTTTTTGAGTATTCGGATACAACAATACAGTACCACCTCATGTAAACCTACACCATCATAGCAAGCAGACGCTGGAACTGGGTTGGCCATGTCCTCACAAGAGACCCGGAACACCATCGCAAGAACTGTTATTCTATGGACCACAGAAGAGTGACGAAAGAGAGGCAGACTAAAAACAACTAGGTGGAGAAGTGTGGAGGTCGAAATACAAAGTATGAACAAGGGTTTGGGCGATGTACAAAGAATGGCCACCAACCAGGTAAAGTGGAGACAGTTTTTTGCTGTCCTACAAGATGCCACCAGGCGTGATGGCCACTGATTCATTTGTCAGTCAAGAGCTAAGAATGAAGAGTAATGTTATCCAGAACATGATCATTCTGAATCAAAACAATAATCAGATTCTGCTCCATAGTAAATCAGCAACAGAATCATCTTAGTGAAAATGGTCGCAGGTCCTTCAGTATGGACACAAGTCGTGCAGTCAGCAGTTGATAGTGTAGAAATAGAAAGGCAGTATATGGCTGGCAGCATCATTATGTCAAACAGATTGCTACATAAACCACCAGTGCGAGTACATGACATCTTTGATGCAGTAATGACTAAGGAGCAAAGATAAGAAATAGAACAAGAAGTCAGTAGTGCTAACAGAAAGAAGAAGATGATGTTGAAAGTAAAAGAATAGTAGATAGTGTGGAAAACAGAAGTACAGTAGACACTGCAGAAGTCAGAAGTGCATTAGATATAGTTTTTAACCAAAAAAATAGGTGTACAGTAGATAGTTTGAAAAATATGAATACAGTTGACAGTGTGAAAAGTAGAAAGTGTGGACAATAGAATACTAATTGTTGTGCAAAATGGAAGTACAGCTTTTAGTGTGGAAAATACACAGTATGTGGTGTGAAAGGTAGAAATATAATAACTACTATGGAAAATATGTGGAAAATGTAAGTAAAGTAAAGTAGAGAGTATGTATAATAGAATTACAGTAAGTAGTTGGGAACATATAAACATATTAGATAGTTTGGAAAGTAGATGTAGTGAGATTTAGGTAAGTATCAGTTTTGCATTCAAAATCTGAACTGAATCTGAGCTTTGTTGAAATTTTCAACAAAGACACCGTATAAAATATTAGCAGATTTTTCCCACCTTATTTTACTGTGGAAAATTATTTGTCAACAAATGTTACTTCACCACACGTGATCATTCAGTATATGTTATTTCATTGTCAGCTAAATTCTTTAATTTCTTTGCCTTATTCGTTATTATTTTTGTCCTACATTGGTTTTATTCTTGTTAGTATTTCTTCATTATTCTTTAATTTTTCTACAGATAAAGGCTGTTTTGTCAACATGTACAGCCTCATTTGTCATGTGTAGTTCCTGGAGGAGACAAAGGAAGGATAGGACTACTGGTACATCGGGCATGTCATATTAGGCAACTGATATGAGATTTTTAATGAGGCTGGCTACCTCATCATATAAAACAAATTGCTGCATAAACCACTGCTGCAGTACGATTTGTTCTATGGACATTGTCATTTTGACGTAGTTCTATTATTGATGGACATTGTCATTTTGACGTAGTTCTATTATTGATGAACATTGTCATTTTGACGTAGTTCTATTATTGATGGACATTGTCATTTTGACGTAGTTCTATTATTGATGGACATTGTCATTTTGACGTAGTTCTATTATTGATGGACATTGTCATTTTGACGTAGTTCTATTATTGATGGACATTGTCATTTTGACGTAGTTCTATTATTGATGGACATTGTCATTTTTACGTAGTTCTATTATTGATGGACATTGTCATTTTTACGTAGTTCTATTATTGATGGACATTGTCATTTTGACTTAGTTCTATTATTGATGGACATTGTCATTTTGACGTAGTTCTATTATTGATGGACATTGTCATTTAACGTAGTTCTATTATTGATGGACATTGTCATTTTGACGTAGTTCTATTATTGATGGACATTGTCATTTTGACGTAGTTCTATTATTGATGGACATTGTCATTTTGACTTTTAGTTCTATTATTGATGGACATTGTCATTTTGACGTAGTTCTATTATTGATGGACATTGTCATTTTGACGTAGTTCTATTATTGATGGACATTGTCATTTTGACTTAGTTCTATTATTGATGGACATTGTCATTTTGACGTAGTTCTATTATTGATGGACATTGTCATTTTGACGTAGTTCTATTATTGATGGACATTGTCATATTGACTTAGTTCTATTATTGATGGACATTGTCATTTTGACGTAGTTCTATTATTGATGGACATTGTCATTTTGACGTAGTTCTATTATTGATGGACATTGTCATTTTGACTTAGTTCTATTATTGATGGACATTGTCATTTTGACGTAGTTCTGTTATTGATGGACATTGTCATTTTGACTTAGTTCTATTATTGATGGACATTGTCATTTTGACTTAGTTCTATTATTGATGGACATTGTCATATTGACTTAGTTCTATTATTGATGGACATTGTCATTTTGACTTAGTTCTATTATTGCTGCGGGAGTGAGTGGTGGTCACTGTAACTGATAGGTTTTTTTGTATAGTGCCTATGTATTGTATACCGATTTGTGGTGGTAGCACTTGTATTTATGTATTTCATTATGACAATTTGTGGCCAATTTGTTTTGTCCTTAGTAAAGGGATATTAGCTGTTTGGAAGTCTTAGTTTCTTGTGTCAGCCATTGTTCGTTTGGTCTCCTAGCACGAACAAGCCCGTGCCCAGCTTGAGTTTTATCCAGCATGAGCAGTGGTAGGGTATGGTAGAAGTGCTGTTGTTTAGTACTCTATTCATAGGCTTTGACACACTCGAATGCTTTGGTGCATGTGTAGTTCCAGAGGGCTCTGGGGAGACAAAGAAAGAATGCTGCTCTATCGGGCATGTCATATGATGTAACTAATATGAGCTTGTGTATGGAGTGGGCAGCCTGGTCATGTAACAAAAAATTGCTACTGAAAGTACTTCTGAAGAGCAAATGAATGCTTTGATGCAGGCTTCCTGCAAGGGGACCCGCTATAATGGTGGCGCCTTACTTAGTCATTCTATTTCTACCCTGGGGTGTAGAGGTTTGGAAGAGAGAGCACCATACTATCCTATTGGCTGGTTCCAGTCTAGTCCTTGGCCCTTGATAAATTGTCTAATGTTGTCCTTTCAGTGGAATCTGGGTCGTCCTGGAGGTCTGGATCCCTGGCTCTTAGTTTCCCATATTTGTCGTGGAAGCTGATATTCCCCCATTCTACAGACATGGTCAAACTGTTGTAGTTGGGACTGTCCGGCTTGGGTCTGCAGGGGATGGGTTTTGAGGCCTTGCCATATCATCTGGTTGGAGACCATGTCTCTTCTTGTTACTTCAATCACCTTCCACAGATAACTTATTGTAGTCATAGCTCATGATTCGCATCCATAGGTCAAGACTGGAACATAGGTGGAGCAGTTTACAGCCATCTTCGTCTTCTTGCCAACTTCTCTTTTACTGAGGAATCCTCAATTTATATCCTGAAAAAGTCTCCCAGCTGCTGCTCTTTGGGTAGCCAACTCTTCTTTGATGCCGCCCTTCCAGTCTGTGACAGCTCAAAAGTATTTAAAGTGGTTGGTTGACCTGCTCTCGCAGCATAATCTGATGCGTTCGTCCCTTTCCTGATTTCACCATGGCTTTTGTTTTGGAGTTTCCAGACTTGCAGGTTGGATTGAAGAAAATGGTGGCTCCATAGGGAACAAAAACAAGAAATGATAATGATCTCATGTGAGATATGGTTTGTGCTAGTTTCCCAAAAAATTGATGTTTACCTACAGTTGTTTATTGTTTTTGTAGCTAAACATTTATAAATAAAACATTCCAGCTAAACAGCCATTAATTCCTGATGATCTCAGTGTAGAAAATACAAGGATTAGTTCCCCTACTATCCTGCTTTTCAAGTAATGTGTGAACTTTAAAGGTCATGGAAACTAAGACAAGGTAAACTGGGATCAGACTGGGTTGTGTGACAATCTTCTTGGTCAAAGTCAGTGGTTCCCAACCTGGAGTCCATGGAACCGCTGGGGGAGGGAGGCCGCATCAAGGATCAAGTGGATCTGCACTGTACCATACATGCCACACCTCGGAGATGAAAAACCTGTACAAAAAATTCAAAAACCCTGTACAAAGGCCCGCAAAACCTGTACAAAAAAAATAGACTGAAAAACATGTCAAAAGAGTTAATAAGTCTAAAAATGTTTTCAATTACAGCTGCATTATAATTGAGGCATGGAGACTTTGCCTTTTAAGCGTAAGACGATCGATTTATCTATATTTAATAATTAGGCAAAAAAACCTGTACATAAATTATGTACGGGGCGTACACATCTGAAAACGCAAACACCTTGTACAGATTATGAGTAAACCATAGCGTGTGGCATGTATGCTGTACTGAAACAATATTTTACAAAATGTTAAAAACACAATAATTTGAAATTTACCAAACAGTATTAATAAATGCATTAGCCTCATTTTCAGCTCTTATCAGGGTTTGTCACACCCCAGTCTACCCAGGTGTAAATGCATGCTGGTTTACCCAGTGTAAGGTTTCCTTCATAACCAAATCTAAAGCCAGTAAGAAGAGAAATTGTGAAAAGAGGCATCCCTGTCACGCTCCAGTTCTTATCCCAAACAGTTCTGTAAGTTGTTCTTCATGAAGAATTCTGCATGTCATGCCTTCATATATTTTCTTTATTAACATAATGGTCCTCTTGGGGATACTATAATGGCTCATCAGTTTGAAAAAGTGATTCTCTGTCTGAATTGATTTATACTGAGGAAAAAAAAAGTTTCTTGTATTTCTTAAAAATTTAATTATTTGTTTGTTTGCACATTTCACAGTTCTGTCGGTGTTATTCCAGAAGTTTTCACTGCCAAGAGCTGCAAGTGCAAAATTCAGAGTCTAGCATGTCTCTGCTGGTGAGTTGAGCATTTTTTAATTGAATGAAAAAAAAATAATAATAATAAACATCAGCATAACTTTGACAATCTGAGGTCATGAACCAATTGTGTGTGTCCCACTTAAGAGTGTCATGTCTTGTCTTGGCACAGCTGGACTTTGGCTATCTTTGTCCTGTTTTTTTATTTTATTCCATTCGTGGCATAAAGCATTGTGTGCGTGCGGGGGGGGGGGTTTCACTCTTAAGCCAAGTATGTCACATTGGCTGTTGTGAGCCCTTGTTGTTGTAGGATTTCAGTAATAATGTCTATCCGTTTGTCTCTTTGTCTTCCCCGTGTCCTGAAACTGTCATATGCGCATAATGGTAACTGATCAAGCTCCATCCTCATCAGATGGCCAAACCACTTAATTTTCCATCTCTCTATATATCTAATGTAGGATGTAGTTCCTATAGTTTTTCTAGTGTCACCATTTCTCATTCTGTCCCATCTGGTAAAATTATTGGCTCTTCTCTAGCATTCACTTTCACACAATATGATTTTTCTCTTCTGCTCCCTGGATAAAGATCATGTTTGACAACAATAGCAAAGATTTGGTAAGAATATACTATGTATCAATTGTCATTTAGTTTCTATACTGATATTTTGATGTTCGAGTACTAGTAACAGTTGGTATGTCACTGCACTGGCTTTTTGGCATCTTATTTCAATTTCTGTGTCAGGAATTCCATTTTCTTTGAAGATGCTTCTTAGGTATTTAAACTCTGCCTTGTATTTAGCCTTGGCAGAGAGTGCAGATCTTGGGGCAGTGAAAAAGCAGAGCTGGAGATTAATCAGCTGATAAATAATCATGCTGGGATGGTGACACCATTGTGTACACTGATGGGTCTGTAGTACGTGGTGAGAAATCAGGATGGGGCTTCTCTGCGAGAATAAAGGGCAGGGTCATCGCTGAACAGAGCGGAGCCTACATGACAACAACCTCCAGCATAAGAATGGAGGTAGAGGCAGTTACTGCAGCACTGAGGTGGCCGTCTAAAACTCCATCAACCAGGGCAGTTATATTGTCAGGCTCTCAAGCCATGCTTCAGAAAGTTCAGAACGGATGGGTGCGGCAGGAATAGAAAACATCAATATAATCCTCAAGTCTTCAAGAACTGGTGTGGATCTACTGTCCTGGTCATGCAGGGGTACGTGACAATGAGAGAGCTGACAGACTGACCTCGAGAGCATCCATAGTGGGGACACTGGACATGGATAAGGAAGAGATACTAATGGCAATTAATGATCGCCCGCTGGATAATGACACTGCAATGGATGAATCAACAAGACTGAGACTGTTGGAGTTAGGCATCAAACGTGGGACTAGCAGAAATGGACGTGAGAGAGGATTCATCCATCGTATGTACAACCAGCGTGCTACAGGTACAATTAGCCTTCATACGCTTCGACATTTGCTGAGGGAGACTGAGCCCCTGTGGGTTTGCCCGGAGTGCAGTGAGGTCGATTCTGATTAACAATAACAATAAAATAACTCTGGATTCTGTTTAATTTTAATCCTGTTGACATGTAAATTAAACGTGCTATATGATCGGCTGATCTTCACAGTTTCTGTCTTTGATGTGCTGATCTTCATGTTGTATCCTCCTCAGGTTAAGTACATTTTTATTGTTTTGCAATTTACTTTCATCTTTATATATTAGAGTTTAGACTTTGGTCATCTACAAAAATAAGTAACACATTCAGTGAGTCATATTCCTCATTTTCTGGGCTAATACTAGGTTTTACTTCTGATATTACTTTGTCCATATTGTTAAACAACATTGGTGATAGCACACAGCCTTGTCACACTCCAGTGGTTCCCGCCTAGAATGTTAAGAAGATAAAAGGGCCAAAACAATTGTCTGACAGGGGGGATAATTTCTGATGATCAACTTACCCCCTGTTATAATGTTGTGTATGGAGTTTCCTATCATCAGTCATGCCAACAGTTGAATGTCAATGAATATAAGGGATTTTTGAGAAACCACAGTTCAACATTTTTTTAATTTACTGTGATAAACATACAGGTTTAACAAAAAAGGTAAAGGTAGTCCCATAGTAGATACTACTGTAGGGGAGTGAAGTGTTAGAGATTTCACTATACTATGTGCAGCTTCGAGAGATGGGATGATCAGTTCCTGTCCTCGCTACCTGTCACGGAGTGTTCGAAGGTTTCGTCTAGATTATTTTAAAATTCCTTACTTTTCTATTCCTTCACATTTTGTCTGTTTTCTCTACGAAATATTTGCACCTGCGGTCTGTTCTTTAGCTGTTTTTCAAGTCTTCACTAATAGTTCTGCCATAAGATCCTAATGCTATCTTCTCCTACAAAAGCACTAAAAGGTATTTCTTTAGGGATGTCAATACGATTTATTACAGTGGTTCCCAGAGGATTATATTTCCGTGTCCAGTGGTCAACTGAAGATGCCACAATAAATTTTCCGGCATGGCTGAACGAGAGACGGGAAATAATTAACTTGGCGTGGGAATCAGGAAATGTTTTAACTTCATGCGAACAAATGCTGAGTTTTAAAATCACTTGCTGATAACCGTTGGAAGAGAACGCACGCTTATAGAAGAGAAGCCTCAAGCTACCTCATATCTACAGTATATGTGATTTGAGACTACTCAACATCTATTTTCTTAAGCTGCGGATAATAGTCCTGAGAGGTAAGCAAACTCTCAGTATTCGCTTAATTAGCTGACTCTAATATCAAGGGATTAGTTAATTGATGTAAAGTGTGAGATACTTAATATTGTGGTTTTATTTCTTTACATTAGATTGATAGCTATTTTGCATTTATGTATTATGAATGTTATTGATGCATTATAATGCTGTAAGTACTGGCTGATATCTGAAAGTACTACATTCTGATGATTTTGGGAATGTGATGAAGAAAGCTGTTGTAAATGAGAGAGGGAACCATGTTGTATAATAGACGAGTGAATGAAATATCGTTCCTCCAATGCAGTCACGCATGGACGCACACGGCCAAGGGTCTGCTTGTATTGTAACAAAGGTTGACCTGACTGACCCAACCAGTGTGAGACTACTGCTAGACAGGAATTTGTAAACAAATGGACAGTCGCCTTTAAGGAAAAGACTGACATTACGGTTCAGGTAAATATATTATTAGGCACCATTCTGAGACGAAATGTCCAGAGTGGCTGTAGGTAATATATCTGTATAAAGCAGAAGATTGATTACCTGTATTATCTTCCACAGCGCAGTTGCAGAATCCTAGCCAGTTCTGGATTTTGATTGCTGTAAATTGTTGCGAGTAAACCGCCTAGTTGCTCTATGCTACAGAGAGAACTAGTGCTTACGTCTCAAACCCTCTACCGGTGATCACAAGTCAGCAACCCTGAGCAGTCTACAGCTGTTAGGCATTCAACACCTCGTCAGCACCTGAACATCATAACTCAACTTCACAGCCAGGTTAACAAAAAGCCTAGTCATCTCTTGGACTGTAGCCCCACTGAAGCAAATTATCCAGTTGGTAATCCCTACCTACTGGGACGCCCAGGAGAAGTCCAAGAAGATAAGTCTACTTAAAACCCAGGCCAAAGTCAGAATTCACTTTTCCAAGAAATAGCCATAGGAATAAACTCTCGTCAGTGAGGACAATATCCTCTTATTCTTATCTGAACCAAAGACACTGACAGTATTCTAAATCCTTGAATAAGTAATATCATAACTGTCTTTTGTTAAATTTCCTAGTATTTCTTTTTTCAAAGTACATGACAACATTGATTTTATTTTCCACTGTAATTAAAGTAATTACGTACATTCTGTAACTCACCATCATTCTGAGTTTGACTTAGTAGATTGTATGTTCTGTTCAGAAAAACATACTCAACCCTCCTTGTATTACTTGTTACTAATAATTCATCTTCAAAAAGATTTGAGTTAGAAAGAGTTAGTCGTCGCCAGAAAAATACAAGAGTTGGTAGTCTAAAAGGTGAGAGAATCACTGACACCAACCTGTGCCCTTCTGTTAACTCTTTCCCTCAACACTAGCTCACCTCTGTAAAAACTAGTGTCTAAAGGTCTATGTGCTTTCTACGCATCTTCCTTACATACATCATCTAAAGTAATCTCATGCGACACTACCTTTGCCTTTCTTAACTCAAGAGTAATTGATAAGTCGCTCCATATTTTTGCATTGTTATTTATTCACTTCTATCCAACAAATTATTATGACGAAATGTCAAGATACAGATAATTAACTGTTATTTTATTACATAAAATGCTATGTCCGATTAACATTACATCACAGTGTGAGATCTGGCCTATTCAACACATGACTTCATAGTGACCAGCAATTTGTGCTCTATATTGTAACATCAGTTTAGTGGCTATTTTAGATTTTATTTCATTTGTTTCTGGAAATAAAAAGCTAAGATTAATTAATCCGATGTTAAATCGCAATTATTGTTCTTTGTTGTGCATTTGTTTTCATGTATATCTGATCAATACAGTTTGTATATTTGATCAATACAATTTGTATATCTTATCATTAACAATTTGTATATCTGATCATTAACAATTTAGGATATAACAATTTAAAAATAGTGAGTGACTTCAATCACCTTGTATCAGAGTAAAGCAGAAAAACTTGTAGGATGTACATTTCTGAGGTTTCCAAATTTACATCATGGCAGACAAATTGACATTTTGGCAGTAATTTCTTCTTCGTACACTGTCAGACGTCAACTTGAATATGTTTACAGAAAGCGGTTGTCAGTCTGAGGTTAATGGTATCTCTATAGAGTTTGTCCAGTGGTGCTGCTGGTGATGACCATATATGCTTTCTCTGCTCTTCATAGTTTGGGCAATTTTGCAGCAGATATTCGTGTCATTTTATCAGTGCCACAGCTACGCTCATCGGTAGTTCTTATCTAGCTTGTTGAATAGATGGTATATCAATATCTTGTGGCCTGTGCGGAGTCTGAAGATAACCACTTGTTCACTTCTGTAAAGCTGACAATATGCGTCGTTCTTCTAGTGGCCTGAATACTCTGCATCCCACTTGTAATTTAAAGCAGCCGATAGAAGTATCACAGCTGGTATGGGGAGACAAAGGCAGGACAGGACTTTCTCTCCCCCAGGCATGTCGTAAATTGCGACTAATATGAGGTTCTGCATTGGGCAGGCAACCTCATCATACACAACAAATTGTTACAGAAGCCACTGCTGCAGGAGCATGATAATGCTTTGTGCAAGCTTCCTACAAGGGAGCCTGCTACAGTGGTGGCTCCATGCTCCACAGGGATTGAAAAGGAAAATGATGTTTGGACTGGTAATGTCATCATGTAAAAAAAATTGCTACAGAAACCACCCACAACAAAGATCACACAAATGTAGGCTTCCTGTAAGGGAATCAACTGCAGTGGTGACCCCATGCTCCATAAGGAACAAACAAAGGAAAAGAAGATGACATGACTTGTGAGTCTTCATACTTGTTCTTTGTTTAGTCCTTGATTAAATGAATGTTTAATCTTGATGCTGTTGTCTGCAGTGGTGGTGTGATTGGCTACCATGTTGTTCTGCCTTGTATGAAGTGTCTTTCTTCCGTGAACAATGGCCACCACTGTATGTTTCACAGTAGCTTCGTTTCTCACTGCTACAGGCTGGACGAGGAAGGTAAGATTGCGCGAGTGGGTGGGTGAGTGATTGAATAAGTGGGTGGGTGGGTGTGCAAGTGAGTGAACGAGAGAAAGAGCAACTGTTATTGTGTGAGTGGGGGGGTTGGTAAGTGAAGGGGTGGGGGTGGGTGGTATGTGTGCAAGTGACTGAGTGAGAGAAAGAGTTACTGTCATAATGTGAGTTGGTGGGTTAGTGAATGTGTGTGTGAGTAAGAGAAAGTATTGCCAAGTCGTGGATAAATAAACAAACACCAAAAATCTTTTTCCCAGGTGAAGAAAACAGACATTACTATTTCCTCGTGCTGGTAACCACAAGAACACAGACATTACTATTTCCCCATGCTGATAACCACAAGAATACAGACATTACTATTTCCATGTGCTGGTAACCACAAGAACACAGATATTACTATACTACTGGACAAAAGTTAAGGGCCGCCATTCAGTTTAGACAAGGTTTATATAATTCTTCGTGAGCAGGGTCGATTTTCCAAATGTCCGGTAGCTTGAAATCTCTCAAGAAGTCTCTCAATGGTAGAGTGGGACACTGCTAAACGTCTTACAACATGACGAACAGATTGACCATCCTGAATCCATGCCATGGCTCGACCACGGTCTACAGTGCTGAGACTTCTCCTTGGTGGCATGGCTAATGCAGTGATCATTTCGACCACTTGTCATACTGATTTATTGCATGATCATTTTCCACGTGCATTCAAATTCAACTCACTTTTTCACCTTTTGAACTAGTGGGGCGTGTTGCAAAAACCACAAGTTTTTGCAGCAGCAATGGCAATTTTCACGTGCGGGTTAAAGTGACCCAGTTTTTGGACATTTAACAAAAATTAACCTAGTGCACACAGAAATGTATACACATTTCTCTGAGCTCAGTTTTAATGACATTTTCACTTGTCTTTACAGTTTGCCAGTCAATTATATAAACCTTGTCTAAACTGAATGGCGGCCCTTAACTTTTGTCCAGTAGTATATTTCCCCATGCTGGTAACCACAAGAAAACAGACATTATTATTTCCCCATGCTGGTAACCACAAGAAAACAGACATTATTATTTCCCCATACTGGTAACCACAAGAACACAGACATTATTATTTCCCCATGCTGGTAACCACAAGAAAACAGACATTATTATTTCCCCATACTGGTAACCACAAGAACACAGACATTATTATTTCCCCATGCTGGTAACCACAAGAAAACAGACACCTAAGATATTCTTAATAATTGGATGAACAGAGTGATCTTCATCACCCGTGATGGACGAACAACGACCACAAGAACACAGACAATACTATTTCCCCGTGTGGTAACCACAAGAAAACAGACATTACTATGTCCCCTTGCTGGTAACCACAGGAACCAGACAAGTGCCAGTAGAACAAGAGATGAGAAGAAGACAGTGGAGATAGATAGAACAAGTATTGAGGAAACCTGTTGATAGCATTACAAAGCAGTCATTTTACAGGAATTTCCAGGGTAAGAGAAGAGGATATAGAGCGAAAAGCATGTGGAGAAGAGAACTGGAAACAGAAATGATAATGATGGTGAATACAAGGAAAGACCTTGAGCTGAAGGCACAGGACAGGATGACTTGGGACTGTTGAAGGCCTAAGTTCCTTGTGGAGCTGAAAGGTAATGAATCAAGCTGGTAGCTTGTGCTGAAGTGCTTCTAGACTCTT